>JAPYZI010008006.1:0-11567 GCA_030523105.1 Ophioninae sp. A BG-2022a
GAAAAAAAAAAAAACAAAGATTTTCGTAGCGAAAATCAATATCCCAATTAATTATTTTTCCAACAAGGAAGTTCGTGCCCTGACGACCATAAATCGAACAACGGATATTAGAGCGAAACCTCAATTGACGAACGTTGAAATTTCGTACTCCTACGATTATCCGAAAGCACCGGCATTGAAATCGAAAGATGAGGGATGATAAATATAAGATCCGGTGGCGTGACTTCGAGTGTACCAAATTTTGGGCTGGAAGGTTTCCGACCGTTTCGCAAGAGTAAACGCCCGGTAAAATCGACGGGGGATTTTTGCCAAGCCTCAGGCTCTTCACCGTCACCCCAAAAATGTCATCATAATCGAAGAGGGGCTTGTAGCTTCGTACGTCAGGGGAGGATCTTGAACGTCTTCTCATTTGATGAAATTCGTAGTTGACTGTCGTCAGAAACGAATGAAAGTCCGTTACCAGTCGAAGCCCTTAACGTTGAAGCAAGCCCCCGTTCCCGTCCCTTTAAAAACATCCCCCAAAGAAGACACCTATCACACCCTTTCCAGCAAAAGACCCTCCCGATTTCCGACAATTTCGCACTTCGCCAATGACGATAGAATCCCATCGTTGAAACGACGTTGAACGTGTCCCCTCCGGCAGTTACTTATTTCCTATTTGATGGCAGACCTCTTTTACGAGGGTTCAATCCAAGATTTCCACTATTTTCTACCCCAGACTTTTCATTCAACGAACCTATCGAATTTTACCCTTAACCTTCAACCCTCCCTCCCTCTCCCCCTCCCCCCCCCCCTCTTTATCACCAACCGGAGACTGGAATCGTGAAAATCTATTCCAATCGGGTGTTCCTGGTGAATCACCAACCCCAATGCCCAGCTAAACAAAATGGCCGACTCGAAGATGGCGCTTCGAATTTGTTCATGGAAAGTAAATTTGTCCGTTTCGTGATCGAAGGAAACGTTTAATAACGAAATCCACCGATTTTAATCCTTGTCACACTTAGCTAGAATCACTTTATGGTTCAATGAAAACCAAGTGTCTTTTTTTTTTTTTTTTTTTTTTTTTTTTTTTTTTTAAATTTTTTTTTTTTTTTTTTTTTTTTTTTTTTTGTTTTTTTTCTCCTTTTTTTTTTTTTTTGAATGACATTTTTCATTATTAACATACGTTTTGTTTGGTTCGGTTTAATATGATAAAACCCAAACAAACCCAAACGACTGTTATTATTTCCATGAGTTTGTTTGGGTTTGTTTGGGTGCATTCTGGAAGGCTCGTTTCATAAATTCTTTTACTTCTATATTTAGTAGGTTGAAGCTGACGTTTTTTATTGTTCCCATGATTTATGGGAACAAGAATTTTTATATAATCAAAATAAACCAAACAAACCCAAACAAAACCCAAACCAAACCCAAAACAAACCTAAACAAACCTAAATTCTCACTTTTATTTTAAGCGTCGAAGTTACACGAAAATGCCTAATTTTATTGAATTTATCGTAAAAATACACAAAACCTCGTAACCCATGAAACCAACTAATTACAGTAATTTACGGCGATCAAAATAAAATCTCCCGCCAAAATTGATCTGAAATTCTACTTCTTCGCAATCATCATTTTTTTTTTCCTGATAAAATTTTGTTTATTTATTGATTTTTTTTCCACTTTTCTTCCGTTTCTCAAACATTTCCGGCGACTTCCTCATTGTGGCTCGATAACTGTTTTACCGGCCGGGTCTAATATTGTATTACCCCCCTCCCCTCCCTCGCCCTCGACGCCATTCCTAATTCGACTGTTCGGATTTCTTAATCCTCCCCCCCCCTCCGCGCCCTTTTTTTTTTTTCTTTTTTTCGATAAAACTCCAATGATGGAGTCGAAGACGGTGAAAGACAGAGAAGCCATCTAGCAGTGATTCACGATATTCGGTAAGCGGAGTGTTTTCTCAATCGGATTTTTATTCCGTTTGTAATTCGCGACGGTAACTTCGTTAAACGATCGCGCGGGCGAGAGACCGTGTTGGGCCGCGGTTAACCGCTGCGGTCTTCGTTACCACAAGATAGACCGAGGGCTCCATCAACCCGGCAACCCTCTCCAACCTCCGAGATCCTCGACCGCCCAACTATGATAAACGCTAGCTTCCCGATGACTTTGTAAAAACCCGTAAACGAGTGAACCCGTTTTTCGTTTTCTTTTCATATTTTTTTTATCGTCCACATTTTTTTTTTTTTAGCTATTTAATAATATTGAGTTTGTTTGGGTTTGTTTGGGTTAAGTTGGAAAAATTTGTCATTTTCCCTTCAAATATTTCCCCTCTGATCAAACATTTTTTTTTTTAATGCAAATTTGGGTTTTCGTATCACTTTTGACCTTTGCTTTTCGTATGACCTTGAAATTTTAGGCTCCGAATTTCGGTCAATTTTTTATTTCCACTTTTACTTTGAACTTTAAGTTTGAAAATTTCTTTAAATTGTACAGTCATTATTTTCCTACAATAATTTGTTTTTTCTTTTTTCCTTTTCAAATTCAATTAAACCGTAGTTTTTGAATTTTCTTTAAAAAGAAGCTTTTCAAAATGGCCTTCAAACCTCAACTTTTCAAAGTGTCCTTCGAACCCCAATTTTTCACAATATTCTCGAAACCCCAACTTTTCAAAATAACCTTCAAAATGCCCTTAAAACCCCAATTTATCAAAACATTCTCGAAACCCCAACGTTTCAAAATAACCTTCAAAATGCCTTTCAAACCCCAATTTATCAAATACCCTTAAAACCACAAATCGACCGATAACCCTTTACGAAATTTCGAGAGAACGGAATCTACGATTCCTTAAAAGTTGATGAAGAGGAAAAGCCATCAAAGATCGAAGATCATAGTTGTAGCCCGTAGGTCAGCATCGAGGTGTATTTCTCATTTGTTAGCGGAAGAGAGTACCGAGATTGAAAAAAAAAAAAACAAAGTTCATCCTCGTCCGAGGGTTTTAACGGGGTCGAGGGAAGGTCGAATCGGGTTGGGACGAAGAGTCGCGGATAGTGGGACGAGTACGTAGGCAGAAACGGGGTTGGGTTTCCGGTGACCGTTGGCTATTTCCAATATTCTTCTCGTTGACGATGCGCCACGGCTGGTCCGGTAGGATCTAATTGTCCGTTAATTGAAATGATTAATTGTCTCACCTACGAGGTTTGCGCCAATGGTTCTCTCTCGGTGATGGTACATCGTATATATTTTCCGTGTATCAACTTCTCCCTCTTCCCCCGTTTACTATTCCCCGTTTCCAACTTGACTCATCGGATGTTGAACGCCCGACCACCCTCGCCTCGACGCTTGATTGCTTATTTACAAATAGGAAATTTGAAAATGTGCGGATTCTCGCTTTCTCTCTTTCTCCTCTTCAACCTCCGAGCCAGCGCCATTTTCGACCCCACCTGTGACTCCATCATCGTTCATCAGCCCCCGTTGAGATTTTACTCTCCGGCTGAACACTGCGCGTTCCTCTTTTCAGCCTGTCACCAATCAGGGAACCATCGAACGAGTCGGTGACTGCGAAACCTCGCGAACTTTCTCGATACCCGTATAATCCTGTATGACTGTTCGGTAAGTTCTAGGTTTGAGGAATCCAACGTCGGGATTCGAGGATTCGAATGGTTCAAACTGGTAGTGAGGTATGAGGAGAGGGGTCCACAATTTCGCGACATCAATATTGTAGGATATTACGAATTTGCTATTTTCCGCGGTGCTTCCAACCGAATATCCCCCCCCCCCCCCCAACGGCCACCCCTCCTTGTAACACTCCGGGAACGAATCCTCCTTTCCCCGGTATCCTCGATTGAAACTAGATTGTTAATTACTCGTTGATGATTATCGGTGTCGACCTACCAGCCAATAGATCGAAAGCGTCGTGGTTTTTTAAAATTCTATTTTTTTTTTAATTTTGAAAACGCTCGCGAAATATTCGTGACGCTTGGTGGTAGATTACCTGACGAGGGAAGGACTCATTTGAGGTTTGTCTGATGAGAAAAGTCCGAAAAAAAAGCGCCTTCGATGACACTTATTTGGAAAACCCTATTGGGAATTGCTACAACGGGACCAGATTTCGGTATCGTAGAAACGGATCGGTATGAATAGCTTTAACCATCAGTGGTATTCCAATAACCAAATTGGATAACACGCCGGTAAATAAAAATAGGAATTTTTAAAAAAACGGAAGAATTGGAAAGTTTATTAGATTTAGCAATTACGAAACCTGGCACCAAACAAAAAAAACAAAATGCCATACCTGCTATTCTCGTTGTTTTTATTCGTACACCTCATGCATTTTCCCATTTTTCAATATTTTAGGCATTATCAGATGTTCATTGAAAAGAATGAACGATGCCACATTTCTTTTCCTCCAGCGTCGTTCAGTCAACCTTGAACGACGTCGTTCTTCAACTGGCTCTTCAGTACCAGTGTGACAAGTCCCTGCGTAATTAGCTCACAAGATGGCTAATAGAATCGAGCTGTGCCAGGTTTATCCAAAGCCCTGATTCAACTGTCCGTTCGTTACGCGAAGACAAACTTAGCTCCGATCGAATAAACCGAAAACTCGGTATCCAAAAGTTGATAAAAAAGAAAGAACGTGCCACCTTACGAAACATCAAGAATTTCGGTATTCCCACGGGTAATCTTGAATTCCGGAGTTCTGACGCAACAACGGAGTATATCACGTACGGGTAACGAAGGGTTGGTCGAAAAGTTGGTGGACCAGGATAGGCGGTGGTAACAATCGTTGGTGGAAATGATCGTGCATCGTCACGAGGGAAGTAGTAACCCATGGTCACGTGACAGGGGGTGGAGGGTCGTCTCTCTCGATACGGTAGCGAATCGAAGAGAAACCGCAACGACGTGTGGCCGGTGTACATCCATCTAGGCGCACATACCCCAATGGCGCTTGGAGGTACCCTCTGTCTCGGTGGCCGGGTCTTCTCATTTGTGTGGGGACCGGTGTTAGCGAGTGTATATATGGATGTATCGCTGGTTCTCACCAAAGACCCACCCGCGACCTCCCCCTCCCGCTCCCCTTCGTATCCCGAAGCAGCGGTAACGTTCACGACCGAATTGAATTCGTCCGACGACCATCGCCAGCGCCTAACCCAAATTTACGTGTATATCCGTCCAGGCCCTGGGAATATATGTAGGATGAGTAGGAGGACGACGTTGTACAGGGACAGTTGATGCCCGGTACGCCCGCGTTACGAGCCTGCCAATTGGAATGCAGAATCATACCGGAAATACCGAGTAATGCACCAATCAGAGTCTGGGAATAGTTAGAGGCCTCGGATGATTAGGAATGCACGCAATAACCTCTGATTAATGTGATCGCTGTGTATCTATCTCTCTCTCTCTCTCTCTGTCTCTCTTGTACCGTTTCTCTTTCCCGTTATATTCCGTTGGTTGGTGCCGTCACTGGTTGCTACGATGCAGAGTCTATGTGTACCCTCCGAACTACCAGCTTCCCTCGTACCGCTTCGCCCTCTAGGCTGCCCACGAGTTCACCATTCTACTTTCTGAAAATCCACTCCTCGATCTATCCCCGACCCCTGTTTATTGGGCTACATCGAAAAGGACTGCTCGACTCGTCGTATCGTAAAAGGAAACTGGAAACTGGTACTTTTTTTGCGCAGGGATTAGTTTTTAGTGAATAAAAACGGTTGTATTGAACAAGGTGAACATTTTGCCGTCGTAGTAGTCGTTTATGGTCAAGTACGTGATTCGTATTAGGTAGGAAACCAGGCTGGATCGATTCTTTCGTCGATGTTGGATCAGGGGTAGTCCAGAACTGTTTTTCATTTGGATTACATTATTGGATGGACACTATTTTTGTATCAGATTTTCATCAACTGGATCAAAAAGGTTGATGGTTTGATAAAATCCATCAAGAATTTGATTGAAACAACATCAGCGTTACTTTAAGGTCCAGTATTTTCCAGACCTCAACAACTGGACCAAAAAAGTTGACCGTTTGATAAAATCCATCAAGAATTAGATTACAAAAACATCATCGTAACTTCCAGGCCAGTTATTTCTCGCAATTCGTTGCGATTTCGGTGCGACGACGAATCGAGACGTTCCAGTCACGTTTCAATATTGAGACGACCCGAAGGAAGTCGGGTTTACCATGCATCATCGATACGCCTGACAGTTGTAACTTATCTCGACGTATCCAGTTAGAAAAACTAATGAAACGTCATCGGAAGCGGTATTGTTTCCTGATTAAACACGACGGGTGATCCTTACCCTTAACCGGGCACGTTCGTAATAAAAAAAAAAAAAAAAAAAAAAAAAAAAGAAAAAACAAAACAAAGAAAGTACTGATATAAATTCCGATCGAAGGAACAGTAGATAGGCGAATTGGAGTTATCAGTACGGTATACGTGGACGTTCTGGTTAGACTTGGAGGTTTCCTATGTTAACGGAAATCCAAAGTGAAGTAACACGGTGACTCTGGTACGGTGTTTGGTTGGGTGAAGCGAGGGGAGGGGGGGGGGGGGGAATGGACATATATCGTAGGAGCACGAGGAGGAGCCCATGCATTTGCATAAATACATAACGCGAGCGCGTACAATGTTGGTGCTATGCTGTCAATTCTACCCCTTGCGGGTGAGGCAATTCTGAGTTATGCCAGGACGCCATGGCCTACGGGGTTTCTCTCCGGCGGGTTCTCGTTTCTCTCCAACTTCGATGTCTACGCTCGTACACCGACGTACGTACACACACACAGGAGTACACGTATTATTCTCAACCCTCTTCGAACCGGGTTGTAACACCAACCCTTCTCGACCGAAACTCCCTCCCCCCCCCCCCCCTTCCCCGTTATGCTTCGCGATACGTGTGCAGCTTGGCTGATACGTCTGTCTTCGTTTGCCACCCACCTATAACCTCAAACCTCTTCCAACCTATACTCGTTCGAAGCTCCCTCCCTCTTCCTCCCTCTTCCAATCTCTTCCTCCGCGTCTCTCTAGCAACCCCTGCATCATAGGAGCGCATACGTGTCGCGGGGCTACTTGGAGCTTACCCTCCTTCGACCGTCCCGGTCCAACCTACACTACCAACCTCCGATCCAACCGTGTATTTACGGGGTTATAAGTACGCGAGTTCCGAATGTACCGTTACGTACAATCGCGCGTACCCCTTTCTCTGCGCATCCTGTATAATGTTGCACTTACGTATATGTACTCGTGTATGTATGTATATATACGTATGGACATCTGTAGAAACGATTGTATAATGCACCACTCCCTCCCCCTCCCCCTCCCCCCCTTTCCATTCGCAACCCTCGTTACAGGGGTATATATCATCGCGCATTGTCTGAATAACTTGCGGAGAGAGATGCAGCGAGGAGAAAGGCAGACAGAGGGCCAAAAGGTGGAGGAGAAAGGTGGAGGTTGGAGGGGTAGTAGGGAGTCGAAGGCGTATAACCGGATGTGAAATAGGCCGCGTTGAGGAACGTTCGTTTTCATGACGATCACTTTCCTCACTCGTTTTCTCTTCGTCCGATCCTACGTGATCGAGCCAATACCAAAATCCCACCGAGTTTCATTCGGGCTTTCGAATTTCGTCAAACACGTTTCAGGTATGAATTAACACTTGGGGGGGGGGTATCGATAAGGTTTTTTTTTTTTCAAGTATTGAATCGTTCGTTGACCTCAATGATTCGGGTATACTATTTTTCTTTTTTTTTTTCTTCTTCTTTTTTTTAATCGGGGACGAAACGGAGTTTGAATGATTATTGATGTTTTTATTTTTAATTGTTATTTTTGTTGTTGTTATTGATTTATTCGATAATATCTCGATTAATTATTACTAGGGATAAAATATAACGGATTCTCGTTCTTCGGAGGATCGTTCATTGAGAGGGGTCTGATACTTCGATCGCGGCTGGATCGTCTGGGGTTATAGGGAATTCTTACGTGACTGATTAGTAGTCGATCGATCGTATAAAAATTCGAGAGAAAATTGAATTATTCGGGTAGCGAGAGGTTCTCGTGGACTATGCAGGGGCTGAGTCTACCCCCCCCCCCCCCCCTCCCCTCCCCCCTCCCGCCCCGTCTTCTGACTCGATCTCTTTCTCTCTCTCTCTCTCTCGATTTCTCTCTCTCTCTCTCGATTTCTCTCTCTCTCTCTCTTTCTCACTGATTCGTATTCTCTTGTTCTATACTCACTGCTGCTGGCTATTGCTACATTATAGATTTACATTTAGCAATGGGTAGCTGCTGAAGCACCGGCGGAAGAAGAGGGCTGGTATATATCCCGGGACCATAAGCGTGTACCTTTGACGAGTCATTAAGAATTGATTCCCTCAGGCGAGTCCGGCAAGGTTGCAACTGCTCTCGCTCCCCTCCCCCTCTCTTTAGCTCGATCTCTCTCGCTCTCTCTCTCTATCTCGCTGTTGTTTTAATTTTAATTTTAATTTTGATTTTATTTTTAATTTTAATTTTCGTTTTATTGTTATTTTTGTATTTTTTTATTATCCTTGGTTTGAATGAATTTATTTTTTGTTATTATTTTGTCAAATATTTTCTGTTTGTTACCTATTTATTGGGGAAATCGTGATAAGGTGATTTATCGAATTTTTGTTTTATGGTGATTTTACTAAAAATCCTTATTTCTAGTGAAAACAACGATATATAATAATTTACAGGATGGAATTTCTATTTTATGGGGATTTTATTAAAAAAATCTCTATTTCTAGTGAAAACAACGATGTATAATAATTTACAGGATGGAATTTCTATTTTATGGGGATTTTATTAAAAAATCTCTATTTCTAGTGAAAACAACGATATATAATAATTCACATAATGGAATTTTTATTTTATGGGGATTTTAATTAAATACCCTATTTCTAGTGAAAACCACGCTACTCCATAATTAACATTATCAAATTTCTATTTTTTTTTCGATTTTCTTAAAAATTCCATTTCCGTTAAATACCACGATACGCAATAATCAATATCAGGGAATTAACATTACGAACTTATATCGCGATGAGGGCACCAACATTGACGCAACGAGTAAGATAACGACGGCGATTATTAAACTTACCGTCAATCCGTAATAAGACGATTCCAGCGTTATCTCAAGCCTCATCGTTTCAAGGTCATCATTTCTGCTTATCTCCCAAGGTTATCTCTCAAAGTAGGCCGATTCAGCATCTCTGAAAAATACCAAAATTTATTAAAACTAAAAAAAAATTATTAAAAATAAAAAACAAAACAAATCAAAACTCCGAAACTAAAAAAATTAAAAATAATTATAATCAAAAGTAAACATTTATACTTAATATTCGTCCGTAATAATGAAAACGAAAAATTACAAAAGAAAAATCAAAAACATTTCACATTAGTGGATACAGTTATTTTTTTTTTAATCATTTGTTTTAAATTGAATTTTTATTCCATAAAAAAAAAAAAAAAAACAATTGACTTACCCCGAATATAAATATATATATATATTCGGGCGAATAATTTTTTTTTTCGTTCTACAAAATATACCAATATTCTCGGTAATTAAAATTAAAAAAAAAAAGAATAATACAAAAAAATATATTTAAAAAAGCGTTTTTTCAAAACGAAATAAATTGCAATAACCCAATATATATATATACATATATGTATACATTCGGAGTAATTAATTTTTTTTTCGTTGAATAAAATAATCAAATATTTAAATATTTCGAATTAAAAAAAATATATATATATAAAAATAAAAATAAAAAAACGTTTTTTGAAAACGACAAAAATTGCAAAAACCCTAAATGTATAAATATGTATACATTCGAATTAATTAATCGTTTTTTTTTCGTCTATAAAATATTTAAATATTCCGGATAATTGAAAACGAACGAAAAAATTATACAAAAATAAAAAAAAGTAAATAAAAAAAAAAAAAAAAGAAAAGAGAAACGTTGTTTCGTTCGTATATATAACAGACTTCACCAAGGCTGGTGTTATCGTAGGCCCAAAATTTTCCGAGTATGCGGACTTGATTCGTTATTGACCGTACGTGTCGAGTACCTTTAAGCTATCGTAATATTAAAAACGGTCAAGTCTGAATAATTCATTTACTTCGGTATCGTCCTGTCCTCGTCTCTCTCTTTCGTTTCCCTTTTTCCTCGTATATATCTCTCTCTCTCTCGACGGTCCGTCGCGAGTTTAATATTTCAAGAATCGGGACACAGCAAGCGAAATGGTCTCGTGATTGCAATATTTAAGGGCTGACGAAGAAACTTGTGTGTAGCAAGAGTTAGAGGGGCGGAAAGAGGGAGGAGGGGGAAGAGAGAGAGAGAGAGAGAGGGGGAAAGTTTAACGCAAGTCAATGTGCACGTAGTGGGACATACGCATGTATGCGTGTGTGTACACACTCACAGACGAGCATCACACGAGTCTTCAAATATTTACGAGCCTAGAGAGAGGCGTTGCGGTCCATTGGGAAATCTTAAAATATATTTTATTCCTTTCCGACTGTTGCCATAGCCCCCACCCCTCTCTCTAACTCGCTTTGTTTTGTTTTCTTTTGTTTTTTTGTTTAATTCTTATTTTTCGCTATTTTTAACTTTTTTTCTAATTTATTTTACGAATTTTCTTTTTATTAAAATAAAATCGTTGTTTTATTCAGTCGTATATGTATATATGTGCGTGCGTTTGGGTTTGTTTATGGAGCATTTTCATCTTTAGTTTATTCGATGACGGATTTTTTTATTTCGTTTGGGAATTCTTGGTGTTTTATTTATTTATTATTATTATTATTATTATTATTATTTTTATTTCTTGTTGCTATTGTGTTAAACATTCGTCAAATCTTTTTTTTTTTATTATTCTTGTCACACAATTATTTTTCAAAATACTTTGTATCTTTATTTTGTTAATATTTTTGTAATTACCTCCAATCGTCCGAAACTGTTATTACTGGAGCATAATAAAATCTGTTAACTAACATCATCATCATCTGTCTCTCTCTTATCACGAAAGCATTTCGTTATCGCAACCAAAAAAAAAAAAAAAAAAAAAAAAACTAACCCGATCGATAGGCCATCGAAATCGCAATAATTCTCGAGTCCTTTTCGATAAACCGCGCGAGCGGTGACGTTGCTCGAGCCTCCCAAATTTCATCATGTCGCGAAGTTTTTTGGTCGAGGGACCAATAAATAAAAAAAAAAAAATTTTAAAAAAAAAGGCTTCGTCCGATCGAGCGAATTAAAAAAAATTGGTCTTCTCATCGCGCTTTTGACTACCGTTCCATTTGCTCTTTTTTTAATTTCGCTGTTTTTCTTTCTTTCTTTTTTTTTTTCTTTTTTTGTTTCCATTTTTCCTTTTTCGTTTTCGTTATTTTTTTTTTTTTTTTTTTCCCGTTGTTTTTTTTCTTTCATGCAAACGAACGCAATACCGGCTCCGGTATACTGACAAATCGATACAGAGTTTCTTTCCAGAATGAGAAAAAGTCTCGAGAAGTTTTCAGACTCCCGTGAAATATCTTTATGGAAATAAATGTAAAACGTAAAATATAGCGAGCATAGCTACGCTTTTCTCCTATATATA
>JAPYZI010008012.1:0-10459 GCA_030523105.1 Ophioninae sp. A BG-2022a
TCTTCATTTAAAAAATCTCGAAGTGGACGTTGAATGTTTTGGTTGAAAGTATTTGTTCTCCGTTCTCCTTGAAATATATATATATATATATATATATATATTAGATATAAACGAGCGAAGAAAATCGGTTTTTCATTTCTTTTTTTCATACGTGATACGTACACGTCCATCATTACGTACTTTCTATTATCCGGACTTTCGTTTATCCGAACTGTGCTCGGTTTTTCGCTAGGACTATGCTTGGACAAATTTGGATAATCGAAGCTCTACTGTACAATGAAAAATCTCTTCCTCCAATGCTCCCCGAGATTGCTCGCGATAGGTAAAGCGAACCGTTTTGCAAAGGGTGGATATCTACCGCGCAACGCATTCAACGCGTTTTATAATAGGTATAAACGCGGATCCTCGACACTATCGCAGCGTCGAAAGATCCTGGCGCTGACATCTCAATTATCTCGGCAACGAAACTCGCGTTCACGCCCAGTCATAGAAATCCTTCGCACGTTTTGTCTATACCCTTCTGCTGTGTCTTTCACTCCTACACTTCTATTCGTGATAATTTATGTATGTATATATCGAACGGGCATGAATGGCCTCTCCAAATGGCTCGACGATCTTCAAGTTTATTGTCCTCCGGTCATTGAACGCCACCACGAGAGGTTCATTGATCGTTCTATAGGTTTGACTTCTGTCAAACTACCCCTCAGATTTTCTGCGATCCCTGCATATCGTTTGCGAATTATGCATGAATTTACGAAGGACGAAAAAAGGACAAGCAAAAAAAAATCAAACTCGGAAACGAGTAAAAAAAAAGGATGACGAAAAAATGAGAAACGAAGAAAGTCAAAGTCGAAAACGAGTAAAAAAAATGGATGACGATAAAATGACAAACAAAAAAAATCAAAGTCGAAAACGAGTAAAAAAAAAGGATGACGAAAAAATGAGAAACGAAGAAAGTCAAAGTTGAAAACGAGTTAAAAAAATCGATGACGAAAAAATGAGAAACGAAAAAAAATCAAAGTCGAAAACGAGTAAATATACTGAATGGCGAAAAAATGAGAAACCAAAAAAATGGAAGTCGAAAAAATGATAGTGGGAAAAATGAACGATAAAAAAATGATCATTGAAAATGAGTAGCAAAAAATCAAGACGAAAAAATGAAAAACCAAAAAAAACGGAAGGTGAAAAAAATGACAAACGAAAAAATGATATCGGCAAAAAAGAAAGACAAAAATTTGAAAGACGAAAGAACGAAAGTATAAAAAAATAATAATCGTAGCAATAAACGTAGAATTGCCACTACAGAAATTCGTAAATTTCTGGATTTTCCCCTTAAGGCGATAACCTAGAAATATCCGTATTTTCTATCAGGGATTGAAAGAAAATTGGAAGGGTCCCTTCATCCCTTCCAATTCGTCAACATTTAGGTCATTTGGGAATGTGTTTACTCGTGCAAATGGTGCAAATCCGAGGGCGAGCCTTTAATTTCGTGCGAGACTCGATGTATGCATATATACGTCGTCAGGTAGGTTAGAACGGGGATATGTCTTAGCTGGTTAATGGACGACGAGGGTGCACCGATCCTGCTTGTTTTCGGGGTCGCCAGACAAAATGGGACAATTAAGAGGACACGGAGTTTCGAATTACCCTAATTGAGACTTTGGAACAACACGCGGCACAAAACCAATTTGTTTCTTTTTTTTTTCAACAGAAATTGAGCGGAACAAACGTGTCTTAAAGTGTGGACATTTTCAAAAAAAAAAATTCTCATTCTTCCGGAGAATAAATATTGAAACTTGAAGAAAAATAGACTCGCTAATGCAGAAAAGAAAACACTTCAGTTTCGAGGCGTACGTACTTTCATTTTTTTCATCTTTCATTTTTTTGACTTTTATTTCTTCGTTTTTTATTGTTCTAATTTTTTTTACTTTCATTTCTGATTTTTATTATTTTTTTTTTCCTATTCCAATATATCTGTTTGACGAGTGCACTAATAGAAATTAAATCCTTGACGACACGACGCTTAGTCTCCCCCCCCCCCCTCGCAGTCTCTCGCGTCGATCCCCTTTCGTCAAGGGTTTTAGGTATCAGGCCGAACCACACGAGCCCTCGGGGTATCTGTTTATATCCCTGTTACGCCGGGGGTGTGTAGTCACCATCCCGTCCACACCTGCAAATCTAGAGCTATCGGTTTCGCTTCGTTTGATTACACGAAACGTCCGATACTTACTGAGATAATGCCAGTCCTAATAATGATAATGCAACATCAGTTAACGCGTTTAATTACTTTTGGAACTATCGATAAGGATACGTAGGGTAATACAACGATGATGAACAATAACCTTAACTGTACATTGATTATTGAGTGATAAGTAATAATAATGATTATTCAGTTAGTAAAAAAAATGATGATTATTGACTTAACAAAAATAATAATGATTATTGAGTTAGAAAATGGAAAATTATGATCGCTGAGTTAGCGAAAAAAATGATGATTATTGAATTAGCAAATAAAAATTATGAACATTAAGTTGGCAAATAAAAATGATGATTATTCAGTTTGTTTGGGTTTGTTTGGGTTGTTATTATTATTCAATTAGCAAATGAAAATTGTGATCGCTTAGTTAGCGAAAAAAAATGATGATTATTGAATTAGCAAATAAAAATTACATTAAGTTGGCAAATAAAAATGATGATTATTCAGTTTGTTTGGGTTTGTTTGGGTTGTTATTATTATTCAGTTAGCAAATGAAAATTGTGGTCGCTTAGTTAGCGAAAACAATGATGATTATTGAATTAGCAAATAAAAATTATGAACATTAAGTTGGCGAATAAAAATTATGATATTATTCAGTTCGTTTGGGTTTGTTTGGGTTATTATGATTATTCAGTTAGCAAATGAAAATTGTGATCGCTTAGTTAGCGAAAAAAATGATGATTATTGAATTAGCAAATAAAAATTATGAACATTAAGTTGGCGAATAAAAATTATGATATTATTCAGTTCGTTTGGGTTTGTTTGGTTTATTATGATTATTCAGTTAGCAAATAAATTATGATTATCGAGTTCGAAAAAATCAATTTTGAGTATTCAGTTAACAAAGAAACATGATTATTGAGTCAGCAAAAAAAATAATCATTATTTCATTCAGAAAATAATGATTATTGAACGCAATGTTCGATCGATTCCTCGCGGTGACAAAAAATACCAAGGTTTTTCGTTAAACAATGATTATTCGAAAAATCCGTCAATATCAATGTCCGAGTGAAACCGTTTTTATTTTATCCTTGTTTTTTTTATACCAAAACCAAAACATCCTGTTTTTTTTGTTTTTTTTTTGCATAATTACCGTCACGAAATAATTCATGAAGGACGCGGGACATCGCGTAGACTTTTCTACGCTAGTTTCGCAAAGTGTATTTATTTTGATTTTTCGTATCGGCGGAGAGGAGAAATCCGTGGCGGAAGGATGAACGATTCGGTGGTGAATCGTGTGCGAGGCTGCTTCAACGGTTATTTCCGTCACGGTTTCCATCTATCTTTCCTCCTACCCTCCCCCCCCACCCCTCCTCCTTGCCTTCTTTCATTTTTCGTATTCGTAACAAAATATATCGAATACCGAGGACGACGAACGAAAAATAGGAGAATGAAAATAGCGAGGAAGGGTTCGAGGAGAAAGCTCATGGAATGTCGCGTTTCCATCATATTTCCTGCCATTGTGAAACATCGTATCGACGTAAAGTTGGAGAATACAAGCCGCTACTCCGCGCCGAATCAAACACGTACCACGCGTTCGCGTATAAACGCATACACGTACGATCTCTCGAAGAATTTATACGTAAGGATTCGGAGGGTGTCACGTTAGCGCGCGGATGCGTAAACGGCCTGATTTTCGATTATTCAAACCCAAACGAACCCAAACAACGCCGATGTTACCACGAAAACCAAGTTTTTACAAAATCTAAAGAAGATTAAAAAAAAAAAAAAAAAAAGCAATCTACGAGTTCGATAAAATTCATTCTATTCGAGCTACCGTCGGCTCCTGATGGTTTTTGATTGACAAATTCAACGTCCAATTCTAATAAAAAAATGATTTAATATTATCTTTTATTATTATATTTTTTTTCTTGTATTTTGTTATTTTAAAAAATGTTGTTTCTTTGATGTTATCAGGATGTTATCGTTTTTTATTATTATCTAAATAATAAAAAACAATAATAATAATCATAATAATAATAATAATAACGATAATGTTTTGGTTTTGGATATAGCTGTGTCGGTAAACGATCGAATGCGCTTCGAAGGGTGAAGAAACGATACGTGGGTGAGGTTAGGACGGAACGAAACGAGAATGGAATCGCCGAGTGGGCGAAAGCCTCGGCGAGCGAGTAAACATATTTCGTGCTCTCGTAGTATCCGCTTTAGAAACATACGTTATTTCGTACGAGTAATAACTTTTGTCTTCTTCCTTCAAACTTCTAGAAACAAAACTTCTCGGAATAACCTAACCTCCAAAAAAAAAAAACAAGTTTTCGTCGAATATTGAAGCTATCCGTAGCAAAATTATTCGAAAATCTTCATTATTGCTTCACCCAGACTCCTACCTGTAACCCGAAATCGTGAAATTTCGCGAAACCAAAAAAAAAAAAAAAAAAAACAGAAAAAAAAAACAAAAAATTGTTATTCAACTTCGCATCGTCCGTTCATCCTCGTCGGAGCCTACGAAATCAACTTTCGGCTGCCTCGTTTCTCGCTTCGTATGGAACAACCTATACCTAACCTATCTTTATGTTTACATGACAATGGGAGGAGTAGGGGCCGGCCAAAGGAGGGTTGATTTTCCTAGCCTGTTGCCAGTTGTTCTCCGCGATCGGCTCGCATGTTATCGTTGATCGTTCCACGAGTTAGAGAAAGCTCGAGAGACCTCCAACTCGACAGACAGAGAAAACCGAGAAATCGCATGGGTTTCCATCCCCGTCGGCTATATCCCCGGAATCAGCTGCCAGATTATTCTATTACCGCGTATCAACATCCCTCATGTTTGGTCTCAAAACATGCTCCCGCCACATTGTTTCAGCCAGATAAAGAATTTAACGTCGGGTAATTAAAAGGCTGCCGGGCACACTGCCTCCCTATATATATATATTTATATATATATATATATGTAGAGAGAGAGAGAGAGAGAGAGAGAGAGAGAGAGAGAGAGAGAGAGAGAGAGAGAGAGAGAGAGAGAGAGAGAGAGAGAGAGAGAGAGAGAGAGAGGAGAGAGAGAGAGGCACGTATACATACAAATACACACGTTTAGCCCATATTTGGCGACCGTGAAAGCGCAGTTCGCGGCATTTTCGTGCCTCCCGATCCTTCATGCTTTTCTGAAGGCTAGATGGAAAGTGAGCCCGTGAGGTCGCTGGTATCGCGCACAATCCACCAAACTACGAAAGGGTCGTAGGTGATTACGTTGTTTATTACGAGTTTCCGGAACGGGTTGATCGCTATTCCTGTTTTCCCATAGTTCTTCGGTTTGCGAGGGTTTTACGAATCGGAAGTTGAGCGGACGATGAATGGGAAGGATTGGATGGTTTTGAAGGCGGGAATAAGGTTTTTGAAGGGTGAAGATTACTGGGAAATCGAGAATCCTTGGTAATAGCGATGTGTTTGCGGATTTTAAAATAACAAATTTGTTAAAGTTCGGGCCCGTTCACAGACTACGATTTGTTTTCGTTATTACAGCACTTTTTCGAGGAACAAAAATAAAAAAGTGAAGATGAAGTAGAAGATTTCAATTATTGGCGTCGAAAGATGAAACATTTTTCGAAAATGGGATATACGAATTGTTGTCAAGCTGTCGAGAAGTCGTTAATTATAACGGAGATTATATTATTTGATAACCTTTATCGATGATTAGAAAAATGGGTATTTTTGGCTTTATTTCAAAAAATGGACAGCACTTTTCGGTAGACTTCATATATATATATATATATATATATATATATATATATATATATATGCATGTACGTATATGTACATTGCCTTTGGCAGTTTCCGCGGGTCGTGTCGAACGAGGGTGCGGTCGCCCGAATCGACGCCCCCAACATTGTCACGAGTCTCATGGCGAATGCACCTTAGCCCGAAAATCGCTTAAATAACTCCCTGAATGTCCCTGGCTCTTTGGTTTGTAAAATACGAACGCAACAGAGCACGGAACATTCTATTGGCTTTCCATTAGCTTTCTATTGGCTCTATTAGCTTTCTATTGGCTCGGTAATTATACCAAAATTAATGACGAATCGACAATTGGAGCAACGTTTTTTTATCACTCATATTTTTTGTAGGAGGCGACGATGCAAACCATTTTCTCGAACGAGGCGCGCCGAAAATCGAACACTGATTTTCAGTTGCGTCGATGCGTTCGGGCTTTCTACTAATTTTTCGAGTGCAGAGGAAAATCGAGACGAGGAAGTTCGCAAACACGAGAGAAAATTTGTTCGTACAGATCTTAATTATACAGGGTGACTTGTATACAACCTATTAATTATTCAATTATAATTAAATAATTGAGAATAATTTATAATAATTAATAATCAATTAATTAATCATTTGTTTCATTTCATAATTATTTTCTACGTGAATATTTTACCCACGCTATATTTAAAAGAAATAACGTTTCTTTTCGCCAGTTATTCAATATTTAATGAACAAAATATATGAAAAATAAGAAAAATCGAAGAAACAAGTATTGCCCCTTCAAAAGTATATTCCAAAGATACACCATGAATTTTTGCTGATTTTTAATTAAATAATCACGGGTGTGCCAGCGCAAAGACGAAAACGACCCACGTTTACGGGATTAAGGTCCCTCAAGTATCATCACGGGTTCCCGGGTTAATCCTTTCTCGATTCGAGTGAAACGACCTCTGGAATGACCTCTTCGAAGGAACTCTTCGATTTCTAACGGTCACCCGGTGTATAGGTTTCCCCGGAGAAGGAGGAGGAAAGGGGAGGGTGTATGGACCGTACGTAATTTTATAAACACTCTGAAAATCTTACGTCATAATGTGGCTTCCGTGGCGAGATTGCCTTATAAGCTGTGGGGCTTCGTCTGCCGGGTGAACGCGAAAATAATTACAAAATCACGGGGACTACCCGCAGCTTGCGATTAAATCGAGCATACAGAGCAACGTACCCTTCACCCCCGAGCCAGCGGACTTCTCTCGTTCACCCGGGAAAATTGAACGGCAAAGAGAGCTCGTCGCTACCGTTACTCAACATAGCAACGACCTCCAAATGAAAAACGCAATAAACTCTCATCACGTTTCTCTCTTGTCGTCCCTTTCTAGTTTTTCTCTATCTTTTTTGTTTGCCTCTTTTTCTCTCTTTTGACTTTCCCCGATCACGTGATCACAAAATTAATCATCAAACTCTGGATAGTTCAGGTCCTTCATTTTTCATATTCTTCTAAAGGAAAAATAAAAATCTTTATCGTGAAAAAATAAAAATTGATTGAGTCATGAGCAAACGGAATGATGGAGGAGAAAGCTTTGAGGACACTGATAAAGTCGAGGATGCTCCGAACGACGTCGCCATCGTAGAAACCGACGGCGATGAAAAAAACGACAAAATAATCAAACCGAAGAACAAAAAAATAGACAAAGAGAAAAAATGGATTTGCGAAGATACA
Organism: Ophioninae sp. A BG-2022a; assembly: GCA_030523105.1. Taxonomy (NCBI): domain Eukaryota; kingdom Metazoa; phylum Arthropoda; class Insecta; order Hymenoptera; family Ichneumonidae; species Ophioninae sp. A BG-2022a. The sequence continues at coordinate 7,680 of JAPYZI010008012.1, forward strand.
CCTCTGTGGAGAATTTTTGTCGAGTCGTTAGTACATCACGATGTTAATACACGTTTGACGAAAGATACTTTTTTTTTTTTTCAGGTTATGATAAAAACGTTCAGATTTTGGTTCGGTTTTTACCCGATTTTTCGAAAACGAAATAATCGATGAAACTTCTTTTTTAAAAAACGATCTTTTTTGGGAGAAATATAACTGGGGATTTTCGATATTAATTGAAACGTATATTTTTAAGGGCATGTTGAAAATCAACGTAAACTCGAGAGTTTTCGAATCCACTATTCTCGGAGGCATTTACATTTTTTTAGTAAAACCAAGTATCGAAGTCTGCAGAATACATGGACGAAGAGCTCGCTGCTTTTATCGAACTTTAAAAATGTTTAACTTTTGAGAAATTTCGTTTAAATAATTTAAACTGTTTAAAAAAAAGAAAAAAATAGGAAAAAAGGCAAAAAAATGATGTCTGATTACAAAAATGATATTTCTAGTTACATAGAGCGGGAAAAGAAACTAGAAATCGCTGACAAGTTTGATCGCCGGAAGCCAGCCGTGTTACCAAGGTTTCCAAAGGTGGTATCCTCCGAGAATGTACCATTGGACGTTTACTCTTGCTTTCCGTTCAACGCTTCGAATCTCGAGAAACGATCGAAGTTGCCGGACAAACGGAATCGGCAGGAGAAAATCAGGCTTTGGAGGAACATGAAAGACGATCCGGAAGTGGGTTTCTAAAAAACGAAATTAAGACGGGGCCGCAATTAACCGGGACGAAACTTCGGAGCAGTTTCAGCTAGGGTCGGTAAAACAAAATTAAGCCGCGAGCTACGGCTATTCACCGCGAGGCAACATTGTCGCTAGCCTCCGGAAAGCCCCGACGGGCTTCGCGTAAATCTCAAAAATTTCGGACCATATCTTTTCGAAATCGTAAAAAAACTTCCAAATTGTGATTTTCCACGGATTTCTACAAAATCGTAATGAAACTGTATGACTCGTGTACCAAAATGTATATTTTGAATATGACTGCTCGATTGGTCTTTCCATCAAGTCGTTGCATTAGCCAAACTTTCTGTTTTACACAGTTTCCATCATGGCGCTCGAATGGTAATAAAATCTGTAATTTTCGTTTAATTCGAGAAATTTGGTGAAAAAACAGCTGTTGGTCAATCAATATAACATTATCCAGTTAAACATGATAAAATTCCAATCATCCGTTTAGAAAATCCGTGGAAAACTATTATTTCGATCGTTGGACGATGGGGGGGAGGGTATGCGGCTCCCTCTTAAAAGAAAAAGGAAAAAACATCAAGTAACTAAAACTACCGAAAGAGTTTAATGAAAATAAAAAATTCTCCAGGTAGACATGGGAAGTTTTCTTCCGGTTATAGTACCGGAAGTGACGCGTACGGACAGTGCAAAATGGCCGTCGATTTGGCCTTGCGTTACCCACGATTTGGCCGGAGAAATGAGAAATTTGGAAAAATTGAGGAAACGAAAAGCGAGAGGCCTTTTGCCATGTCAGGAAGACACGGACAGCGAGAGCAATGTTGATGAACCGAAAGACGATTTTGCCGATCGCAAAGAACTCGGCCACGCCAGAATACCGATTTCTTGTCCGAGCGTCAAAAAAATGTTTCTCGTGGATCGTTCGAGCGGTGAAAAACCCGGTCTCGTTGATGGTGACTACGTACTGTTTCTTTTCGATAAGAACGATAACGAGAAATCGTCGAAACGGGTTTACGCCGATGTATGTTTAAGGGGAATGAAGGGAATGCATCTTTCCGAGCTGCGAGACGAAAGAGACCGAGAGAAGACTTGGAAGTTCTGTTTCTATCAAGCCGTCGTTGCGCTCCTGGCGAAGACCCAACTCAGGTGATTGATCGCGTCTTTCAACGCTCCAACCCAATATTTATAATAAAACAAAATATATATATATACATATTTTTGGCTTGTAAAATCTTTGGTAAAAGCCTGAACGATGCCCGGACACTTGGTTTAAGGATAAACAGAGTTTTATTGATTTTTTAAATTTTCGTAACGCGGTTATTGATTTCCACGAGGTTCGTTCAAAAAATAAGGTGACTTTTAAAATTTCGCGTTGGTAAGTTCGATTATCAATGTTTTTCGTTTGCTACATCCGTACGCGCGTGTACCCAACGGATGTTGACGTTATCAGCCGTTTTGTCGTGCTTAGTTTTTTTTTTTTTTTTTTTTTTTATGGATACAAAGTTTAGACGCGTTTTGGTACGCTCGGGGATTTCTTTTGATATCGAAAAACGACAATTAACCTGGTGACGCGTAGTTGCTCGTTCCTGATTGTTTCGGAGACGAAACAACATCGCAATCACCCCTCAGAGAAATTAGCTTTCGAAATTTTTTACATAAATGTATCACCAGAGCTCAAAATCTTATCGACCATCGAGAAAATTCAAACGATTTTCTCACTGGCGCCGCAGCGGCTCGCATTCTCCATTCTTACCGACTGCGCTTGCATCCTTCCGAAAAATCAATATACTTTTTGACCTGGCACTTGTCACTTGTTCACTGCGCTAATTCGTAACCTCCGTCGCTACGATAGCTACCGTAATCTGCAGCAGAGAAAAATATCGAAAAAGTATTCTAGAATGGATTTTTCCCATTTTCCCAGTCTAATTTGGTACTTCCGGGAAAAACTCGGGCAGATTCGCAATCAGCGGAAAATTTCCGATCAAATACATCCTTTTAAAAGGTTAAAAACGGAAAAAAAAATTTTTCGTCTTCCCCCGGCCACTTTGCCAGAATCTTGA
>JAPYZI010008018.1:0-15064 GCA_030523105.1 Ophioninae sp. A BG-2022a
AAATCGAAAAAATTTTTTGATTTTTAATATTTTTTTAATAGGTCCTTTACGATGTAATTTGATCCCCTGATCACGAATCTACCATTAATTTCCCCAAAAACCCAAAATTTCTATGAAAAAATCGTAAAAAACTTGCAAAAACACGTTTTTCGTTGCTTTGCGCCGTGCTTTCGACGAAAATTCGATGATTCTCGTAATCAGCGGACAATTTTCCGTTGGATAAACCCTTAAAACTATTTAAAAAAAATATATATATATGCCCCCATATTTATTGAGAAGTGTTCTATTTGTGAAAAAATGATAATTCCAAGGGGATGAAGAAAACGAGGCTGAACGAGAGCGATAGCTGGAAGGGCGCGTGACCAAAATAGCTTCCGGGCTTACGTTTCCGTGCAGGATCCTTCCCAGAGACGAGACATGACGGGACGTCACTCGTATTCTCAAACTCTCGTGTATAATAAGAACTCCGGTCTCGCCTGGGGGTGCAATCGTATATTTTCTTAACTCCAGCTCCAGCCATCTTCGTTCGTCACTCCCGTGTCTCTTCGCATTCCAAAGTGACGAGAAATTTATGAAATTTATGAAAACCGTGTACGTCGTTATCAGAGATCGTTTCCTCCAACGACCAGCTGCCAAATCATTTTTGTACGATGAATAGAAATAATTTAATACACCGAGAGAGAAAGTCGTATTTCATATGGTCCGGAGATCTACGATGTCACGCGCGTGTGTGTGTGCGCGTGTGTGTGGGGACTTTGAGAAGCGGCGACACTAATCCCATCCGGATTCCATTGAGAAGTCAGAAGAGTCGACCGGGGGGAGGGGGGGGGAAGGGATGGAGAACTAGAAAAACCAACAGACGGCGAATCCGGTCCTCCTCTCCGCCAAACGCTTATACTCCATTTTTATGCGAAATTAATATACCATCAAATTATCGTAAATCAAGTTTTCGTTTGTCGCCATATCCCCCCTCCCTCTCTCTCTCTCTCTCTCTCCGTTTCTTGGGTCAATCCTTTCGTACCTATACGACTCGGCCGTATTTACCGGGGAGAAGAATGAGCCGTAAAGAGAGGTGGGATAGGAAGAGAGAAATTATGATGATGACGACGACGACGATGATGATAGAATTTATTATCCCCCGGTACGAAACTTTCGACTAAAAACAGTATAAATTCACGGATAGATAACGAGGAAGAAAAAAAACGAATAATACGAAATAATTATTGAGCACGTGATTCAAAGAACCCTAAAAAATAGCAAAATATTTATAAAAAAAACATGATAAATAAGTAAATACGAAACGAAGTACCTATTTAAGTAATAATGAAACGCGTGAGCTACGGACGAACCAAAAAATATGGAAACAAGGGCAGAAAAATATAATAATAATAATAATGATAATAATAGAAATTGAGCGAGAGAGCGGAGGTTGAGCCAAGAGACAGGGAGAGAAAGAGCGAGAAGGAGAGAGGGGCAACCTCACGAACGACGATTTACACCGATGGTTCGCGCGCGTCGACGCATGCCTGTTTTCTTTCGCTTTTTTTCTTCTCCCGTTTGTTCATTTCTTTTTATTTTTGTCCCGCGCGCGACGGATACTTTATGAGCGACGATAATATCTGTGCCAATTAAAAAATTCTTTAAATTCACGGATCAAATCTCTATTTCCATCGAGAGCTTGTGGCGAGAACGCGCTCACGAGCGCGAAAAAGGATGCGTTATTGCATCTGCATAACCAACACCACGAACGCGAGCATTCGCCGTTGTACAACATTTACCGCCCCCCAGCCCCGTCCCCCTCGCCTTCCCGCGAATCGTCGCTTTTTATCGGTTTCTCGCTCGCTCTTTTCCTCCCGGGTCTCTTCCTTTCTTTCCCCCTTTCGAAAACCTGAAAAACCGGAGTTCGCCCGTCGGCGAGTCTCTTCGCACCGTTCGTGGGCCTTTTTCCAGAAAAATTCAAAGTCTCCCATTACTCGTGACGCCCGTCATCCGCGTTTAATAATCGTCCGAGTCTTACCACGGGTATTCATCTTTCGGCCTTTCCTCGATCCTCTCAATTTTCACGTTTTCCCATTTTCTATTTCGTTTCGGTGATAACGGGTGCGGAAAGAACCCTCGATAAAAAGTTGACGAAACGAAAAAAATCATCGATGAGTCTTTCGATCTTTCAATCAACTTTTGTCCGATGGATTTTTAAAAATTGATTACATTGATTCTTACCTAGGCGTAATTTTCATAGGGTCGCGTTTCGAGTCCTCGAGGGGTGTGGAAAAACGGCTCGAAAAAAATTGGCGACGGAGGGCGATGGGACGAGTTTAGAGGCTCGGGAGTCCGGGAGTGCAACGCTCTTCGTATTTTCCCGGGACACGGATAGTATTATAAGCCGTAGGAGAGAGAACGCGTACTATAAACGCCTTTATATTTATCGTCACGCCCGGCGACCTCGGATAAGAGTTTAAGACCTCGCTGCATTATTTATTCGACCGTGAGTGTTAAAAGTTAGCCAGTGAAAATGATACCTTCTCGGCGAGTGAGTCGGGACGAATATAAAACGCTTTCGTACGCCCACGCGAGAGGAAAAGACCAGGAGAGAGAGAGAGAGAGAGAGAGGTGCTCGCACACGGCGAGAAGATTCGCGCTTGGGCTTCTTTCGCTGTCCCAACCGAGCAACCGACGACGACACCACCGATGGGTCCCTCTCTCCAACACCTCCGGATATTATACGAGGTCCCGTGCCAGAGCGCACCTCTGCGCGCGGAATAATACAACCGCGCCTAGCCTCTCGACCAACCGTACCGAACGAGCCTACCCTTCGCCCTCGAACGTCCCGGTCGCTCTCTTACCCACCAATTTCCTCTTTCGTCAACCTCGCCGCTCGAGTCTCTCCCAAACTATCAACCGGAAGTCACTCTTCGAAAGATGTTCTCATCGATTACCAATACTCTTGTCATTTTCTGTATTTATTAATACCTTTCTTTTCAAATATTCATCGTTATTTTTCAGATTTTTTTATATTGTCATTAGTATTTTAATTAATTACACGGAATTAATAAAAATAACTGAATGGTCCGATTAAAAAAATATAAAATAACTGAATTTTTTAATTTCGATTAATCAAAGTTATCGTACCGTTTCTTATCACTCCCTATCCGCATTAAAAAAAAAACGATACTCATTTTGATCGTGATTCCCATTACCAATGTACGAGCGATGGGAAATAATGGAATAATTGAATATTCTCGGAATATTACAACCATTTGCTCGTGTTGTTGATAATACCGATTACTGATATTGATAATAAAGATGTAACGAAGATAACGAAATAACGTAATCTCGAATTTCATTGTTCCGACCGTGCGAACGATACATACGATATATCCTTGCACGATACAACGTAAACAATACGAGGTGACGCGACGATACGAAATAACGCGTACAAGGTAAAGTACGAGGCGGTGAAAAGAGCACCGCGTCAAAAAGATAGATACAAAGAGGGAAAGGGCGAGAGAGAGGAGGAAGATAACACGCGAAGAGACGCGGAAGCGAGTGCGGAGGAGATGGCGCGATTGCGCGTAAAGAGAGAGAGGGGACGCGGGTGCTCGATATCTCGATGAAGCGCGCTCCTCGACTCGGGGGCGCTATAAAACTCGTATAATTGCGAGGCCGGGATCGCGCGGGAATCCCCGAGGATAATATTGGGCAATAAGACGATAAGATCGACGAGGAAGCGTCGAGTACGAGGACAGGAGCGAGCGTGAGCTCGGCGAATAGCGCGATACCGATTTAAAAAACCGGTAGGTAAAATTGAACAACGACTCGAACGATTTAAGGCCGATTTATCGGGAATTGACTTCGATACGATTTTATTCGAGCTTTTTACGGTTCGCGCGAAGAAACGTACCCCTCCCCCCCAATGACTGCTCCCCTTTTCCACGATCCAATTGGAATCGGCCCGTTCGATAAATTCGACGCGTTTCCACGTCCAAGGAACGATCGCGTCGAGCCCTCGATCGGACGGTACGGGTGACTGAAATTTTACTCCCCGATCCCTAATGAGCCTCGCTATTCACCGGGGATAAAGACGTTCGAACGTCGCAGAATTTCTCGGCCAATTCCACCGGGGATCCCCCGAGTTTCCTCGTACAAAGACCCAACCGAGATCGACTCGCTTACGACCGAGATATACCTCGGAACAGATGTACTCGCGGCTCGGAATTGTTCTTACCCATCGATAAAGAGCCAACACCACCGGCTCTTCTAGCCTCTGTGCGTTCAAACTGTCAACTGATTTATAGAGAGGGAGAGGGACTTTGGAAAGCGAGATCCGGGCTTCGATCAACAAACTTCCGTTTAACGGTACGATCCACTTGAGCTCTGATGCGTTATTGTTCATTTGCAACGAATATATATATATTATCTTTGGTATTGGAATAACATACGTATTCATCCGCTATATATAATTTTAATAATATATTGTTTATTGTATATTAATTTTCATCTTAACAATAATATTAATATATAAATATATATTTTTAACAGCGTCAAACTCATTTATCAACTTATTATTAAAATGAGAAATTTCGTCCACGTTTCAACGACTCAATTTCAAGTCCGCGATAAGGACTCTAAAGAGTACGAACTTCACCATCAATAATGTTGCTCGTGTCGGCTAAGCGATGACGCGTTAAACTTGTCAAGCGACAGAAATTCTTGAGGACCGATCAAGTACAGAACTGGGAACGAAAACCCCTCGAGGAGTAAAGTTATGGGGGGGGGGGGGGGGGGAGGGGGCGTTGCATAGCCGTTGTTCCCGTTGTTGTTTTAGTTTTTGCTGTAATATCGAAACTCGGGGGAAAGTTAAATGGATTCGAAATGATCGATAAACTTTATCATTGATCAATTAAACTTTGGACCCGTGTGAGTGACGTTCGGCGAGATAGACGATCCCGGGAGATGGCACGAGGACGCGAGGGTGGATCAGCGCGCAGCGTTTCGCTAGAATTCTCGTGTCCCATCCACCCGAAAGAAGAGGAGGGAGGGCCCGGCTTATTTAATGAACATTAGACGCAATTCCCGTGGCGGATTGCGGGGCCTGGACCGGAAGCGTTCCCCCAACGATTCGCGACACGTACACGCGTACATCTGCGTACAGTTTTCCTCAAAAGTATCGAGCCATTTTTTTCAATTTTCCCATCCCCAATAATAATCGAAAAATAATCGAACAAAATAAATCTCGCGCGAATTTACCAAACGAGATTTCGAAGTTGTCAACGTCACCTTCGGTTTGCCCTTTTATTTTCATTTTTGCGATTTTTTGGGTACCCGGTACGTCATTCTCAAAATGACGTTCGTTTTTACCATTTTTGCAGTTTCGAAAATACCTTTTCGTCCGGGTAGTAAATTTACAAGGTGCGGTGTACTTTTGAACAACACTGTATGTTTATATATATATATATATATACACACATATTGCGAAGTTGAAACATCGCGGGAGTGACTCGAAGAGGAGAGCGGGCGAAGCTTCCTCCTCGACGCAAATTTCGTACGGCGAGCGTATTCTATGAATTACGATGGAACTTTGTTGCAATATACAATTAATTTTCATTGGTGGGAGGAGCCGGGTTGACCGTGGGCGAGACTAGCTCGAAACTCTTCGTTTCGATCACTCCAAGTCCGTTTTGTTTTTAAATCCCGAAATCGTTCGGAGTTCGATTACCAAAAAGTACGAAAAATGGTTATTTATAAATCGGTTTTTTTTACTTTTATTGGATCAATGACTTAAAAAATGAACGTTCAGTACGTACCTCGATTAACTTTGAACGAATGAAAAGCGAAATAATTGAATCTAATATAATCGTTCAATGATGTTAATTCAATCGAGACAAAAATTCAATCGACCGAATCAAACGAACGGCCATACGAATCGATAAAAATAACGCGGATTAAATAGTGATAAAGGAGGCGTTCGACGGGCCCGAGTGATGCGTAAATCAGCGAGGGAAAAATGGTTTTTTTAAATGTAGGAGAGTAGCAGGCGTTGCAGCAAAAACGCGGAGGTTCGCGAGACTGGAAAAGGAGTCCGAGTTTGGGGAGTCCGGTCTATACGCGATCCTCCCACCTATAAAGACGGTTGCGCACATTCGCGCGGGTATAAATTTAAGAAATAGATGCGCAGGGAAGAAGGATGAAGGATGCCCCGGGTGAAACGCTCGGTTTACGATTCTCGTTCGTTCGAATATAAGTTGTACGTGATGGATTTAAATAAAAATAAAGTATAATGGCATCCTCGTTGCTGGCAGGGCGCCATTAAGAGGTAACCTTTGAGCTGGCATTACGAGAGCAACCTTTTGCAGCTTCTCCGTTTTATCTCTCTTAATATCTCTCTCTCTCTCTCTCTCTCTCTCTCTCTTCAATCCCGGTCTCTTTCGCTTCTCCTCGTTCGCCATCTTTTTTTTCTTCACCCCCAACCACCCCCTCGTCTCTTTCTCTCTCAATATCTCGCTGCGCATTTTTACGAAGCTCTCGCGCTCGATTTCTCGCCGACGCGCCAGTTTTATCGGGTGGAGCGCGAGCTTTCCTCACCCCTTCGGTCTCGCGTCTTGAATTAAGTATAACTAATATCGGTGGCTCGAGGTGGAGGAGGCTCCGGGCATTCAGAAACTTTTAGTATTCATTGAAAGACAGAAGCGAGAGGGCCCAACGGACGCGAGAGCCGAGCGACGAAAAAGAACGGAGGAAAGCGAGCGAGGAGAAGCCGAGGAAATACCAGAGAAAGAGAGAGAGCCCTCGGGTGAAAGAAGGTTTGAATAAAGAACGATACCCAACCTGAACCGCTGTGTATCGCCTGTGTATCGAATGTAATATCTATGTACAGGGAGCATGTACGAACCACCCGGAAACCCTTCCAACAGCTGCTCCTTCAATGGCTACCGCGCCAGCTTCGTTACCGTCCTTGTGTACATTAAAATTTTCTCTTTTTTCACCTCCCCCCCTTCGTGTTTTACCTTTCTCCGTTTTATCCCCCTTTAACTTTTGACGCTTTTCGAATCGTCCGGCTCGATGCTCAGCTTTTGACTCGTCCCTTTGCTCCGAGAACGTTCGTCCTGCGTTTGGCCCTTCAAGATTTATCCACGAGAGGGCAGGACCCGCTGAGACCTTTTGCAATCCGAACAGCGATCTTCAGGGTTCTCTTGGTTTTTAAAAACGTTTTTTTAACGGCTCTTGGAAATCTAAATAAAAGTAAACGAACCGAATCTTGAAATTTCACGATTCGAAATAAAATCGCTCATTTTGAGGAAACGCGTTGAGTCGGTCTTCTATGTTTATTAATAAAAACAATTTACGTACGAAACGTAATATTAAATATTTTTGGTTAACTCCAAAGCGGAGCGAATGAGATAAAAAAGAAAAATTCATTTCCGTCGGGTTTCTCAAACGTCATTAATAACTCGAGGTTCGGCAGGTGGGCAAACGCGTCACTTTCACTCGAGCGCGGACCTGGATATTTTCATTGGAATCGACAGTTGCCAGGGCACACGCCAAAACCGTTTACGCGTGTGACCAATAAAGAAAATCCCCCGCAATCTTTCTTCCCCATTAACTTTCTTCGCTTTTACGTACCCTCGCCCTCGGATCCATACCGACCGTATTACACCCAAATTTTAAGTAATACTCCAGTTTGGAGGTGATTTACGAGACCCTCGTGTGCCTGGTGAATCGAGGCAAGCTCGTAGGGAAGCCCATTCACCGAGAGATAATTTATACGTTCCGTTCAATTTCGTCAACCGTCTCTCGGGTAATCGTCTTTGCCCTCTTCACCCGGTCTTCGATAGTCACCTTCGGTCATCGTTTTTCACTTTCTCCGTTGCCTCCCGACACCCCTTCCGCAATACCGAACGACCCATTTTTCCCGAGTTCTTTCAACTCCCGATGCACCAACTTCCGATCTTCTCTCGACCGCCGCGCTGGACGTCGCGGAAAAATGCAAAACCAGCTGTTTTGATTTTTCCAACCTCCAGGGATCCCCCGAAAACTAGAATAAAAGTCACTCGTCCGTTCGTCGAGTGGACTCCCATCGACTTCTGAACATTCTTCCGAAATGTATTTCAACGAGCGTCACCGACCGACTCATAAATGCCGAAGAGAAACGCTCAAGATAATCGTACGAAATTCGTACCCTCGGTTTCTTTCGCGACGCGAACAACTGCCAAAAAAGAATTTTTATAAAATCCTTCTCTCAAAGAAGGTAAAACGCAAAACGTGAAGCTCTAAAATTCGACGGTTATCCGAATAAAGAGCACAAAAAAATGATGGCTAAGAACCACGAGCAACAAATTCGTTACGGAATATTAATACGCTGAAAAAAAATCCTCAAGGGATTAAAATTTGAAGGAAAAGCCCGCGATATTGTTCGATCGCGCGCCAGAAGTGACGTTTTCTCACGAAGTTGGCTACGTATCCGTAAAAACGTAACGAATAGCCAAGAATTATATAGAGTTCGATGAAATCGAAGTCGGGCCGTGAATTGTATCTCGGAGGCAATTTCTTCCTTACGAATCGTCGTTTCGAATGATCGGTTCCAGGAAGTCGATGGTTTTTGCCGGTATTAGTACCGTTCGGTTCGATACGAGCCAAGTGTTTGGACCATAACGGAGCGCGAAGAGAGCGAGGAAAGGCAACCTGGCAGGATACGCCGGTGCAGACGTCGCGGCGCGGCGCGGTGGGGTGGACGGAGAGAATTATCCGTTCTTCCTCGTCCCTCCGACCGTTTCAACTTGCTTTTTTTCCCTCCTATTATGGTCTTATGAACGTTTAGTTGCGTCGTCATCGTTACGGCGCGGTCATCCGGACCGCCGTTCCATTCGCCGATCTCTTCGCTTCGGACCGAGATCTACTTCGAACTCAAAAGAGGGGATTACGTCGGTGGGGACAGGGATGAGATTCCATCGAGCTATCGACCTTCGATCTTGTCGCGCTATTAGGACCTATGGATACGCGTACGCGCGTCCTCGGACGTGACGGTATCGGTATTCCTTTGTGGGTACGCGTCCCTCCCTCTGTCCGTTTAGCGATACGATTACGGAATCGATAAAGGCTAAAGTTCAAAGACCCCGTTCTCGGCTCTGGCTTCTCGCGTACCCGCGTATTACGCGCATTTTTATACACCGGAGCTACCGAGGAATCGTCACGGATGACGCAACTGGAGCGGCTACCGATTCCGACCCGTCGTTCCGTTGCACTCGCGTTCGTTCCGTCATACTCGGCGATCGGGTGTCCGCGTCGACTCTTCCATTTTCCTCCCGATACAACAACAACGACCTTTCGTTTAAAACTTTGTACCGACTTTCGCATCGACAACCGGAAATATCCAGTTTTTGTTTTCAATTCGAAAATTGACAAGTTTTAATTCTTCATCGATGTATCGAACATTGCTGAGATCGAATCGATTTCAAAATATCGTCGAATCAACGAAAAAAAAAGGGAAGAACCGCGAGTCCCGCCGATAGCCTTGGATCGGCGCGTTCCTTCGCAGCTCTCCTCGTCGTTTCCTCGACGATTCCATTGGCGCGTAATCATCGGGCTATCGGGAACGCGTTCGAAACTGTCCCGGTCTCTCGCGTGCTGGGTGTGCGCGAGTGGCGCAGGGTCTCGCCAAGAATGCAAGCAGAAGCGGCGCGACCCTTCCCCCCTCCTCGTCTCTTCTTCCTCTATACCCGGATTGATCCGATCTTGGAGACTTTTATTTATTATATTACGCCGTATGTATATTCGGCATCGTACAGGCTCGCGGTTTTCCTCGAAGAGTGCAGTTATACGAGGTGGATGTATCCGGCGATCGGCTGATTCTTCGTTTCTCGTTTCTCCCTTCCGTGCCGGCTTATTCCGTATCTCTCTCTCTCTCTCTCTCTCTCTTTCTTCTTTGCCATATTCCTCCCAAGTTTTTTCTCATTCGACTCGCGTAAACGAGGATCAAGACGGAGCGAAATCGAGAGAAGGACGCGGAGGAGGAGGAGAAGGAGGAGAAGAGGAGCCGTGAGTGCGCGCACACGCGCGGCGGACCAACGAAAGTCTTGGCTCGTCGTACCCATCCGTAAAGCCTCGCTGGGTAGGACGCGATGCGGTGGAAGGGTGTCGTCGTCTCGTTAATTGGTATTTATTATAATTGGGACGCGTACTTATCCGTTTGCTGGTGAAACGGAGGGACGGTGGTCAGGATGAATGGTGGCCGACGGACAGTCGCGCAACGGAATACCCCGGCCCGGGTAAAACGACTGCTCCCGCCTCTCCCCCTCGAACAAACGAGGAGAACCAACATCGGAAGTTGGAAAAGTGGGAGGAGACGCGAGCGTTCAATGATAATTCCGTAACACCCGTTGAACCACGAACCCCTCGCGTCACGATTGTACGCGGTAACGAAAGAAACATCGCTTTCAATCACCCGGAGGAAAAGGGGAAGGAAAGTTCGAGGGAATTGGAGGAACCCTTGGGCCCTGCCTACTCACAGGTATTCCGAAGTGAGACTCGAAACACGGAAGAGGGGCGGTTTCTTCGGGGGCTTCGGCTCTTCTCCCGACCTCTCGTTCGACAAGCTCGAGGGTCCTACGATTCAACGATCGCGAGGGTGGCTCCACGCGTGCCACTTTCTTCACGGCTACCGGTACAGACCTCGAACCCGCAAGAGGACGAAGACGCTCTTGTGGGACTTTGGGCTCGACCGCTCGGATGCTTCGTTCTTTTTAAGCCGCCGCGCGTCCTTGACGCTATCTCGGTTAGGATTATTTTTGAGAATCGGTACGATCGGGTAGGATTCGTGGAAAGCGGGATCATCATCAGGGGCCATCGATACGATCGTCACGATCCAAGCGTTAGAAAAGACGGAACGATTATGATTCGGGATGAGCATCGACGGGTTGGGAATCGTATTTCCAACCGGATTAATCGTAATTAAGGTTCGCGATACGGGCTTCGTTCGCGTTCCGTTCTTGTAAGAAACGCGAAGCAATCTCGGACAAAGCCAAACGTTTCAAAATGTGGGCATCTCTCGGATCGCCCGTCGGTACACGCGCTCGGAAGGAACGAAACGAAACACGCGCCGCATAAATCGTCTCCCCGTCTGGCCGGGTGAAAGCTGGATTTGTTACGGTTTGCACTCCGCTGCGACGTCTAGGAACGAGACCTCCCTCCCGACGTCGGGCATCCTTCTGGGCACTCTTCCTCTCGTTCTACGAGACTCGCTCGCGCGAACCCTCGGTATCCGTTCTCTCCGTCTTATCTCCGCGTATATTCGCCATCTCGCTTCCTCGCTTCGGCTCTCTTCGGTTCACCTCGCGGCCCGGATCGTACTTTCGTGCTTTTCCAGCTTTCCGGTCTCGTTGTCTCCGTCGGGGGGGCTCTTTCTCGTTTCGCCGGGAAAACCCGGACAAACCGGGATCCCTCTTGCTTATTTTTGTCTTGCTTTTTTTTTTCTCCATAGCTGGAGTCTTCTTTACCGCTGTTTCAAATTCTAACGCCCGATGAATTGATTCGCGGTCGCGGCTCCTCGAGGACTCGAACGAAAGTTATTACGAGGAAGACTCTCGATATATGTATTTTTAAAACCCGTCGCAACAATGGTTCCCGGCGTATCGGTAGTTCTAGGTTATAGATCCATTCGCTGGGAAGTTGGACGTAATCGCCGCGCTTCAACACCGGAAAGACCGGAGCGGCGTTTCCAAAAGTCCGGCGGTCTCTCATCGATCTCCGAACGCAACGATTTCCTCCTCCTCTTTTTCCTCTTTTCCGGCAATCACGATTTTGCGATCGATCTTTCGAATTACCGCTGTTGTTACATTCCCGCAGCGCGAAAAGCCTCGGATGCCCGATCGCCTCGGTTTCCCGAGCCTTTTTTATTCCCCTCGAGTCTCGCGATCCTTCCGTTTCTCGGATCTTCCTCGTCGGTCGCGATCTGTGTCTCGCGGGCAGGAAGATCGTCGTTTCTAGTTGAGGAGAAAAGAGCAAAGGGGGAAGAGACAGGGGGAGAAGGGGCGAAGCGTGCCATAATACGATTATAATACACAACGAGGCACTTTTGATTCCCGACATGGGACTCCCCGCGATCTATACAGGCTCCGATCGCGTTTATAGCCAAAGCTTGGCGAACGAGCGAGAGCGGGCGGGGGGGGGGGGGGGGTTCTTTCCCGGTGCGAGCGGGTTGCTCCGCAACCGCGGCTGGAGTACCGTCGGGCCACTAACAGGTGTCTCCGATATGGCATGTTGCTCGTCGGGCGGTCCGACCGTATAACGCGCGCCGTTGTCGCTGTATCGTTGTACCCGGACTCGCCGTATAGCGCCATAACGAGACGAGAGTCCGACTCCTCGTCATAGCGATGTACAAGAGTCAACGTCGCGCAAACCCAAACGAGCCAAGTTTTCAGGGATCCGGGTGTGCTCGAACGAACGACCGGAGTCGTCGGGACGTCCGGTTGGTCGGTTAGCCGGGCAAAAGACACGGGAGCTTCTCCGAGATATCGCTGATCACGGACGCGCGTCTTTTCGGCTCTCGGCCTGTCCGGCGCAGAGTCGGACCAACGAGAGCGAGAAGGATCACCGATCGGACGCGTTTCGTCCGCCGAGCACCGTCGCGTCGTCGACGGTGCTCGTTCGCTCGACTCCAACGAGCGATTCGTAAAACGATCGTTCTTGGTCCCGTCCTCTTCGTCGAACGAAGTCTCCTTCGGTTGTACGCCGATGCGTTATACGCTCGAGTGTAACGTTGCGCGCCGCTCCCTCTGCATCGCTCGTTGCGTTCAGGCGCGACGAGACGACGGCTGGCTCTTTCTCGGTACACCGATTCCGTCCCGTACTCGTACGTACGGTAACCACCTTTTTCCACCCGTGTGTGGTCCCGCTCTACCCGTCCACGCGTCTGCACCGCTTGTAACTACCAACCGCGCACCAGATACGATTTATATATTAGCACGATTCGCGTGCCCGAGCCGCGCTCAGGAATTTTAATGAAACCGCGAGGGGGTACGAAACGCCCGCGAGACGCACACCCTCCAGGGCGGCTGCAAAAAAATTGACGAGTTTCTTTTTTTCTTACGCGGAGCTACTCGCGGCACAGGCTGCCAAATTAGACGCGAAGCGCAGGGTTCTTTTTATTCGTGGGTTTTTTAAATTCCTACGGTTTTCACTTTTTTGACGAACCTTTCAGGATTATCGAAAATATTGCAGGACCTCTTCCGTGGATTATGAAACGCTGTGCGAGGCCTTTTTGGCGGAGCGTTCAATTTTCTATAAAATTGTACTTTGGGAACCGGTCTTTGCTTCTCGACGAGTCACGAAATTGACGAGTCGCTGGTAAATTTGTTAAATTTTAAATCGCTATAAAAATACATAAAATTAGACTTGGGAAATATAAAATTGCACAATCGTCGAAACGCGAGTATCGAAGGTTCGCGCTTCGACAGCGGTTTCGTTCGATCTTCCCCGAATTCTTGAATAAGAGCGCAAGGACTTTGAAGAGGAAACGTCATTTTTGGAATAACCCGGGCATTCCGAGTCGGCGCGCGGCGTATCTCAATTATTACGAACGGTACGACGGAACGAGCCCTTCGATTCAACGATTCGACGCGCGCGCGCTTCTTCGAGGTATCGACTTTCGGGGGATTTTCGGGCCGCCTTAAACTCTCGGGCCCGGTGAATCGCGAAGAGGACGCTTCGAGCGCGGTCGTCTCGCGGACTTCTCTGCGCGAGGACGTTTAGCCTTTGTCGGTTCGAACCTCGCCCGGGACGCGTACGGTCGAAGCATAACGATATGACGTCCGCGTATATTTTACGTACAAGCGGCTCGGGGAGACCGACTATTCCTCTTTTAACGTCACCGTATTATCCCTCCGACGCGGCCTCACCGATGCTCTCTTTCGCGGCTCGAATACAACGGATGTAAATCAGACCGCGCGGCCTCCGCGATGACAGCCGGTGACGCAACGACTCTTCGACCGCGCCGAGCCACCCTCCTACGTCCGATAAAAGACTCAACGATTCTCCGTGGAAGCCGTCGCGACCCGATTCCTGCCAAAATTCGATAAATCATTCGAACGAACTTTAAGCGAATCCGCTATTCGTCCGACGTTCGATTCGAAAACCCCGGAGCTTTGATTTCTTCCGGTTCTGAGGAACGTCTTCGATTACAAGATTCAAGGTCATTGAACGGTAACTCGAAGCTCGTGTCGGAGTTTCGAAATCACGAGACGACGTTTCGTATCCTGGAGGTGAATTCGTATTTTGGAATCGAAACGTCGTAAAAAGACAACGAGTAATCGAAGAATCCGAAGGTTACTCGATAACGGCGAGCGTTGATGTCAACTGTCCGAAAAGTGACTCGACTGGAGGTTCAAAGGCGACCATCGAACGGCCAACGCTCGAGCCTCTTTAACTTTCCGTTGAACGCGTCCGGGGATATCGAGGCCTCGCGCTGGATATCCAGCGAACTCGGGGGCTCCTCGTCCCGGCATTGTTACAAACGAGCGCGTGGCTGTGTCTCGTACATTTATAACGGACGGAGAAACGCCGCTCGGACGGACGCGCGTGCAACAGCGATCAAGGTAAACGACGGAGGCCGAGAAGAGAACGCAGCAGAGACGCGTATGCCTCGTTCGTTCTCGACGTACCGTCCTAATATGCCGCGACTTTCCCCTCGCTCCTTCGAGTCCGTTGTTAGTAAGGAGAGCCGGAGAGCCCTTTTACCTCTCCTTCATCTTTCTTCCTTCAAATCCCGCCTCGTCCCTCTCCGCGTCCTCTCCCGTTTCCCCCTCCTTCGTCGTTCACCGTCATCCTCGTGTGCTCCTGTTCCGCGTCTTTCTACCGATGCGCCTTTGTCGTTGAGTAAAGCCGACCGTTTCCTGACCGCTCGTATATTATATCGCGATGCAACACGCAGGTATGCCGAGGACTACTTTGCCTCGCGCGGTTACGTCGAGCCGCCGGCTCCCTCTGTCTCCCGACGTTTGTACTAACGTTTTGTTTTGTTTTTTTTTTTTTTTTTTTTTTTTTTTTTTTTTTTTTTTCTTTTTTTTGTTTTTTC
>JAPYZI010008021.1:0-10987 GCA_030523105.1 Ophioninae sp. A BG-2022a
TATCCTAAATTAAGTAGATTCGAATAACTACATTCCGGACCATTCTAGGTCCAGCAGTTCTGGATAAGAACGTTCTGAACCATTCTAGACTCAGCAGTTCTACGTAAGAACCTTCCGGACCATTTCAGACTCCAAAAAGACTTCTGATCCAACATATCAAAAACGGTTTGAAAGTTCTTCCACCTCGGTCCAAAAATCAATAAAAAAGTCTTTAATCCTCCAACAGAAACGAAGAGAAACGAAGAATGAATTTGTTCACGAAAAGCAATTTGGAATGTTCTAGATCGTGGAAAGATAGATCGTTGGATGGATAAAGTCAAAGGAAATTCTATCAGGAGAGTTTTCTGCGGAGTAGTGACGGATAGTGACACGTAAGGAAACACGCTTTGATTTGTAATCCAAGTTTTGGCAAAAAAGCTGAAAGAACCGCCAGGGAGGTTCGAAAGGGAGCAGCACGTATGGGAGGGTACAAAGTTGGAGGGGGATTGGGAAGTGAGTTCTGGGACTATCTCAAATTGAATCTTCGACCAATGGCATTGCTGGGGAGGTTGCATAGCTAGAATGTCCATCTAGCTCCATAGGGCCACGTTCTATCTTTCCCCTAGGTGCCTAGGGAGAAAAAGGAACTTCCCATTAGTAAAGGGATGCAAACGAGGAAGCGGAGAATCGAAGGAAAGAAATAAAGAAGGGAAAAGGTTGGTTTCAACTGAGCAAGGTTAAATAAAAGTTCAAAACAGACTGCACAAATTCATTTTTTCAATATTCCAATTTGAAAAATATAAGAAAAATACTAAATTAAAAAAAAAATCAAACAAGGTAAAGGGAAAACGTTACGGATAGTTCCAACGATGATTAAACGAACTTTTCGTCTTTGTATGTTTGGTTTTGTTTGGGTTTGTTCGTTCGAGATCTGAAATTCGTCTTTTATTTTGATTTTGGAATTGCTTAAGCACTGATTTTGACAAAAATTGAAAACAGAGATAAACAGAGGCTAAAGTAAGGTTAAAAGGGCCAGTTTTGAGGCCAAGATTTGTTGGGGATACGAAACGTTTAAGAAGTCTGGAAGAATCGTGATGCAGAGGATTTTCAGTGGTCCCTGCAATGGAAGATGAAAAAAAGGGACGAAAGAAAGTCAGGGGATGAAAAAGAGTGGGAAAAAGGGGTGGAAAAGACGGTTTTCTCACGTGCTGGCTTTCGAGTTAGGTCGTACCGGTACACACTGTCAGGTCTGGGACGTCTCTCCTGTCGTGGACTCGTTCGGGTTGACGCAAGGAATAAGGCTCGCCTGACGAAGGATAAGGTGACAGGGGACAAAGAGAGGGTGGATAAAACGTGAGCCACATACGGAAATCTTCGTACGTCCAGTGATTCTCAACTTTATCGAATGATAAGCCAAAAAGCATTGAATTTGACATTACCAAAAGGGACTCCGATATTCCGATGAAAAAGTCTAATTAATCGTCAAATTATCGATTCATAATAATTATCAACTCGATAATAATAAAAACCGAGAAATTCTTTACATTTGCAGCTAATACTTGTTATTAATTCATAATTTATAATTTATAATTATTAAGTTATTTTTTTTTTTAAGCTTTTATTTAAAAAAACAAAACGTTTTTATTTTTGTGAATTGACCTACTGAAAGAAATTATCATTTTTAGTTGTCAAAGAATATTTACAAAAATAAATAATTCTTTTTCATTAAAACGAAATAATCGAAAATATTGTTTCTTAATTATTAACGGATATTTTTCGGCAATTTATCGCTATGAAAATAATCGAACCCTTTTTTTTTTTTTAGGAATATTATTCACAAGGGAATTCACGACAATTGGGAATCCTCGCATCGAGACTCTGATCTACAGTCCTAATACGGACTAACAGCCAATCTTCGATCCTGTGAGCTTTTCGTTTCATGGGTCCCTCGAACGATTGGACTGTAGAATTTCTAAGGATTGGCCAATAAGTTGAGCAATTTTATTCCGCAGTATTACGTGCAGCAAATGGATCGAGAGTTGGAGAAAAGACAGAGAAACAAATATATCAAGAGAAAGAGAAAGAAACATAAAAATAAAAAAAAAAAAAAAACATTCGCTTCGCAAAACCCCAAACGAGCCCAAACACCAAAAATAAAGTTATACAAAAAAAAATAAATAATATAAATGAAAAAAAAAAAAAAAAAAAAAAACAGTGTATTTTTAAATACACTGTTTTTTTTTTTCATTTTTTCAAAAAAATAAAATAAATTAAAAAAATAAAAAATTTTTGTTCATTTTTTCATTTCATTTTTTCAAAAAAATAAAATAAATTAAAAGCTGAACAAATAAACAAAAGCAGTAAAAATGCTTGACGTTTAAAAAAATATAAATAAAAAGCGGTTTGAATAAAAAATATTGATCAAAATTTGTATAAATAAAAAAATATTTTTTAAAATCTGTAAAAATAAAAAAAAATAGTGTGTTTCAGAGAGAGAGAGAGAAAGTGACAAGCTTTCGAGATGGCAGAAGCTTTGGCTAGACATTTCCAATCATAGTTGGACCGGTCAGCTTATCGTTTAGTAATCCTCAATCGACAGTCGTAGACAACGTAATATCCCACTCGAAATCCCGTTACAATATCGATGCAGGTTCCACCGAATCTGACTATACGTGCAACCGTATGGTTATATCGCAATTGGAATTAATGGATACGAGAAGTAAACGAGCCTCCATTGTGTATGCTACTGGAGCTTGCATCCCCTACGAACGATGCAAGCTCTTGCTTATTGATTTTTCATTTTATCATTTTTATTATTACCGATCTCATTAAGCTCTCGTTACGATCTCATTACTTTTAATTATTCGCGTTGATAATTAAATAACTTTTGTTATTTTTTTTTTTTTTCGTTTTTTCTTTTTTTTTTCAGAACGAATAATACGATAGGTAAGCTTGAGATAATATCAATTTTAACAACGAAATATGCTTTTGCTTTCTTTCGTAGTAATTTTCCAAAAAATGATTTATTTTATTAATTTATTTTTGTTTTTATTATAGATGTTTCTTGATTATACGTTAATTATTTCGTTTTTCTAATTTGTTTATTTATATATTATTTTTTCTTTATTTTCTATCTCTCTCTCCCATTTTCTCCTCTCGCCCTTTTCATTTTGCTGCACACTTCGCGCCTTTGAACTGGATTATTTTGCAATTCAAAGCACACCGTGTGCACTCGGGGGTGTTGGTCTCCAACCTGGAGAACTCTCGTCTCTTCCGGACCAGAACTCTCGTGTTTTCGTGCATATATATATATTTATTATTATTTTCAGACAATAATAATAATAAATAATAATAATAATAAATACGGAATAAAAAGAAAAATAATAGTAATAATAATAATAATAAATAATAAAAATACAATTAAAAATTAAAAAATATTTAACGAATATTAAAAATTTACCAAAAAAAAAAATAGTAAAATCCAATATTAACGTTCTTTAAAAATCCTAACCTACAAAATATAATTTTGGACGTCAATGACCGTTTGAGAAACTAAAAAAAAAAAAATCTTAAAATGTCCAACGGTCGGCATTTGATTCGAGTGAATGTTTAAGGGTGTACGAGTTCTCGAGTTCGTATTTGAAAGAGGCTGCGGACGAGATGGAAACCCAGGAGAATGACAAAAGACGGGAAGGGCGAGGAGAGGACGGGAGGAGGGTTGGAATGACGGAGGGCTGCGACGTGTGTCGCGGGAGGGAGGGAAACGGTGGAAGCAACAAGGGGCAATTAAGAGTCTTATCGTTCGCTACCGCAGACGATGTTCTCCGTTATCATTTACGCGGAGCTTACACACTGCGAAGGCTCTCGATCCGCTCTCGTTTCTCCCTCTCTTCTCTCCTCTGCTTTCTACCTCCCTTGAATTTCTCAGACTCGCAATTTTCACCCCCCCAACTTCGAATTACAAAACTATATATATATATATATATATATATATATTTATATAATATATAAATTCATCAGAAATAAATATTTTTATTTTTATATTCATAAATAAATCTGACTTTATTAATTGTTAACTTTTATTCATTTATATTCTTTATAAAGAAATAAAATAAATAAACAAATCTTCCTCGATTATTCTTAACCTGAAATTTTTTACATTTTTATTTATTTATATATTTATTCATGAATTTTACCGATAACGCTAAAAAACGAAGGAAATGTTTAAAATAATAATATATATTACGTTTACAAACATTTTCTTCATTTGTTTGGGTTTGTTTGGGTTATTTATACCGTTGTATTATTTCTATTTGTATTCATTTATATTCTTTATAAAGAAATAAAATAAATAAACAAATCTTCCTCGATTATTCTTAACCTGAATTTTTTACATTTTTATTTATTTATATATTTATTCATGAATTTTACCGATAACGCTAAAAAACGAAGGAAATGTTTAAAATAATAATATATATTACGTATATATTACGTAGAATAATTATTCCAAGTAATTTATCATTATTACAAACATTTTCTTCGTTTGTTTGGGTTTGTTTGGGTTATTTATACCGTTGTATTATTTCTATTCGTAACAATCATTATTTACATAATAATAATAACATTTATATAATTTATATCATTATTTATCAACGGGACAAATTATTTTTCAAAAAAATGTCGTTTCCCGGAGAATTCGAGGTAAAAAAATTCGCGCTCGGAGGACAGGGCGCGGGGAGGGGGCATCGAGATTGCCTTCGCCCTCCGTCGGACCCTGGTCCAGGTCCCATAAAACGTCTTACGGGTACGAGAACGTGCGAGCAGCCGGAGAACTCGGATACAACGGCCTTAAATCAAGCGGAGGGGAGGAGGAAGAGGAAGAGGAGGAAGAGGAGGAGGAGGAGGGAGGGGGGCTAAAGAAAGGAGCCCGGGTTGAAGGAAAAGCGAGGGGTTGTCCGGGCGAGCCCTGGAATCGCGCCGGAAGACCCGAAGAAAAGCGTCGAGTATAAGTGAAACGTATAAAGCCATTATGGTTATCCCTGGCGCACGTGGCTAAAGCCGACCGCGTCATTAGGATCTCGCGAATGGGATTCCTTGTATGCGTTGCGGTATCACGTACCGGCTGTTTCAGACTTTATCTCGAGCGACCCAACAATTTCTTCCTCTCTTTATCATCGATTTATCACGAGTTTACATTTTTATTGCAAGCTCTAAGATTTTACAAAGTTAATCGATGTCTCTCGGGTCCTGGAAAAAATCGAGGCTTCATCGAGTTTTATCGAAAAATTATTGTTTTTTTTTTCTTTTTTTTTTTTTTCTTTCATTCGTTTTATAAATTATAATGGGTTTCAGTGTTTTTTATTTATTTTTTTTTATTTTTATGATCGAACTTTTTAAATGATCTTGGTATTTATAATTTTTTCGAATTTTTTCGAATTTTTTCGCATTTTAATTTCCATTTTTGAAGTTTTCATGTTCAATGAGCAGGAAAAAGTTGAGTGAAAGTTGAGTTGCAGCATTGGAGTTGAAGTTAACTCAAAGTTAAAGAGATTTTGGAAGTTATCGTATTTTTTTTTGAGAATTTTGAAAAAATTTTGAACGGGTTTCAGTGTTTTTTTTTAATTTTTATGATCGAACTTTTTAAATGCTCTTGGAATTTATAATTTTGTCGAATTTTGTCGAATTTGAATTTCAATTTTTGAAGTTTTCAAGTTCAATTTGAGTCGAAGTTGAGTTGTGGTATTGGAATTGAAGTTAACTCAAAGTTAAAGAGTTTTTGGAAGTTATCGTATTTTTTTTTTTCGAATTTTGTAAATGTTGTTTGTATATTTCTATATTTTTTCGAAACTGCTAAACGTTATTTCAATTTTTGGAATTTAATTTGAATTTAACGATTTATTTTTCTTCTTTTTTTTGAATACTTATGTTTAATATTGTTTTGTATTTATTTTATTTTTTCATATTTTACAATGCGATTTTGCAGACATTACTTTCGATGACAATTGTTTCTAAATCTCGACGTTTCTTTGGTCGCCATTCCGGAGCTTTCCGTACGTACGTGTGCGCGCAAAAACATCGTTGCATCTTCGATACGCTGCAGGCAACATCAGGCCTCCTTCAACGTTCCATTTTTCTCTGCATTCAATGGGAGCTTAACGTTTTTTTTTCTTCTATTTTTTTCTTTTACTGCCACGCGAATACACACGGTGCGAAACTCTCGTGAGTTGCCTCTGGCATCGTAATACTTTTACATCTTTGAAATGTTTCAATTTATGTACACATATATACATATATTGTAGTGTATCATCGTTTTATCGATAATACAAAGCATAATAGCCCGATGGAGAGTATCTCGACTGTATCGATCGATGTTCGACACTCTGCGCTCCGTATGGACTGTTCCTACTATCGAAACATTTTTTAAAACCAGAATTCATCATTTTCTGTTTTTTTTCGAATATTTTTTAATTTTTGAAGCGTTGAAAAAAAATTAGCAATCGTTTCTAAGCGTCCAAGCGAAGAGAAGGAATTATTTTCGGTTTTATTTTTTTAATTGGGAAATTTCGAACACTGAAAGGTTCGATTAATGTTTAAAAACTTCATTTTTCAATTCTGCACACCGTACACGTAACTTCCGACCCTAAAACCCGATTTCGTCGGACGAGAGTGGGGAACGCAGTAGTCCCCACCCTCGTTCGTTAAGAGAGGGGGCAAAAAAATTCCGCACTGCAATCGCATCGCTTCGTTAAAACAATAATAGCTCTATTGTTTACTGATATTTCTCAATGAAAAAAATACCCAAACAAGACAACACTATGCTTCAGCAGTACACAAAATTTCAATCTCGTCCTCCCGATATTTTGATCGGAAAAAAATCTTGAAATTGACCCTGATTTTTTAACACGACGTTTGCATCGTTTCGACGCAAACAAACCCTATTTTTTTTTAATTTCCCATAATCCCTTCCGCATATTCGTGGTCAAAAAATTCTCCAGACATTATATCCCACTTTTATTGAACAAAATACACTCGGAATCCGCAAATTATCATTTATAATAACAATAAAAAATTGAAGAAATCGATACGAATTTTCATAGGACTCGAACTATTGAAACTTTAGCTGCTTTTATTGAACAATTGATACGAGCTTCAACCGCAGATACAACGAATCATGAGAGAATGCAATTTTCTCAATTTAGGTGTTTGTATCGATGAATACCAATCAATAGAAAGTTGACATGAGCCAATAGGACCAAGGGAGGATGAAGTGGAATTGGGTACGATTGAGGTGGTGAAGGAGATGGAGCTTTAACATGCATATATATATATATATATACATTTATTTACCACCCCTCCCTCTGTCTATGTACATATATATATACGGGAGGGGGGGGTCTGGGATAGAAAATACAGAGTCTGTTTTCGCAGTTTCCACCATCGTGGTTGTTTGGCACAAGGGCCGAGATAGAGAAATACATATACATGTAGGGACAAAACTAAAGGGGCCTGTATCCAAGGTTGCCAATTAAAGCACGTTTTCCCCGATGGCTCGTTTCTCATAATTAAACCGGTAGAGTCAGTGTTGCGGTAGGGGGTTCGTACCCATTTCGTATCGTACTTCCGGCACTCTCCACTATCCCTCTGTGCCCTTCCTTGACTGGGTATGTACGCCCCTGTCGCTAACGACCCTTGTGCCCTACCGCACAAGTATTCCTCCATCTATATAACCTCCTTTATCCTTTCCCATAAAGGTTTGCAGGTTAGGTACGCGTTCATCGACTGTTGAGAGATTAAAGGACCAAGAGGCAAGTTACTCCCTTCTTCAGATTCTCTTTTATCAAACTCTTTTACACCTCGTATTTAAGGGCCCGGAAGTGTAAAATTTCAATAATAGGATTTTTTTAATTGTGCTCTGAAGAAAATTCTTTCTTTTGTGAAAAAAATTACAAAAAATTGACTTATCGAAAAAAAATTAAGTAAAATTCTCGCGTTTGGGTTTGTTTGGTTTTGACCCTTTGTCTTTTATCAAACTCTTTTACACCTCGTATTTAAGGGCCCGGAAGTGTAATATTTCAATAATAGGATTTTTTTTATTGTGCTCTGAAGAAAATTCTTTCTTTTGTGAAAAAAATTACAAAAAATTGACTTATCGAAAAAAAATTAAGTAAAATTCGCGCGTTTGGGTTTGTTTGGTTTTGACTCTTTGTCAAGCGATTTTCTTTCGTTTCCCGTATCAGAGATTCTGGAAAAGTTCAATATTCGTTTCAATATTTGTACACAAAAATAAATAAATATTATTCGCGAAAAAATTATGTTTCTTTGCAAAAAAAAAAAAAAAACTGTAAAATCATTTTCGTTCCAAACGTTCCAGTTTCCTACAGATTGGATTCAGGGTCCCAATAATTCGGGAAATTGGGTAAATGTTCGGAAGTGCAACTCCTGTCAGAATCGAGCCGTTTTTTTTTTCGTCTGTTTGGGTTCGTTTGGGTTCGTTTTCTTGATTTCCTTTGTTTGGTTTACGAAATTTATTTTTGTTTTATCCGAAATTGTTAATTAAAATTTCCCTAAATTGTCTCAATTAAATTGAAAATTGTTTTTATGATTTCTTCGAATATTTCGAGGTCTTGAACGAACCCAAACAGACCCAAACAAATAAGAAATACCGAATACAACCCAAATGTTGAAATAATTGATTTCTCGGACTGGAATGGACTATCTCTTCTCATCAGCTTTATACGATTTCTCGTACTATACACGTGTTTACTTACGTACAGTATGTACGAGGCCAGATAAGGACAACAACTGTCGGCCATTGCTTTTACATCAGATTGCATCCTAGTGGCTATCTGTATTTGCATATATATGTATTTAAATGTATATATATATATATTAAGTCGACTCTCCCATCTTCCAATCTTCATTGCCCTACAATGAGAACGGTACGGCTTGATTTGGATTTCATTGCCGACAGCCCGTTATTTCCTCTTCTACGTATCCTCGAACTTTGAATTCGGAGCTCGTTACACACTTGATTTCCATATAGATCATCCCACGAGTAGAATTTAACAAGCTCGGCCCGGCCAGTAAATTCTTAAGGGGTTTCTGTTTGGGTTTCAGAAAAAAAGCTGCAACGTTATAAATTTAAATTCTTTGGTGCTACTAGACTAGGATACGTTGAAGTGATTGTAATCGATCCAACGTTGATAATACTTTTGTTTGGGTTTGTTTGAATTGTCTTTTTTTTTTCTTTTTTTTTTTGGTTTTTACCGTTTATTAAAATCGGTACAAAAAATTCCCAAAAAGTATTGAACAACAGTGCAAAAACGAATTTTAAAAAATTCTCAATATCTAAGGAAAGAAATTTGGAAAGCTTGATAAAAAAAAAATCCTGAATCTGATAAAACCCAAACAAACCCAAAACCTAATATTAAATTATTTCCAAAGCTTGATTCAGAAAAAATCCTAAATCTGATAAAACCCAAACAAACCCAAATCTAATTTTAAAAATTTGTCAGCCCTCTTAAAAAAAACCTTCCTAAAACCTAACAAAAAAAATTTTTAAACCCTGACAAACAAACCCAAACCGTAATAAAAAAAAAAAAATCCTCCAAACCCTAATGAAAAAAAAAAAAAAAAAAAAAAAAAAAAAAAAAAAAAAAAAAAAAAACACAAAAAAAAAAAAAAAAAAAAAAAAAAAAAAAAAAAAAAAAAAAAAAAAAAAAAAAAAAAAAAAACCAAAAAATAAAAAAAAGTGCAATAATCTCGTTCCGGGAACCGCGGCGATTCGCTCGTTAAGGGGTATCGTTCGACGAGCATATTTCGCCCAATAACTTCCCGATCCAACGAAACGACCATTATCCCTTTGATTTCCATCTTTTTTTTCCTTTTTCTTTTTTGTCATTTTCCATTTTTATCTTGCCTTTTTTTTTTTTTCCTTTCTATTTCGAGACCAAAAAACGAGGATCGTTTTCGATGGCACGGGGAGGGGAAGGGTGAAAAGCGCGTTTCTCATTTCGACGTTCCCACGGGTTGGAGGATGACCGATTCAACCCCCCGATAAAATAAAACCCAAAATTCACCGATAAGTCTGCCCGGGCCCCCGCTCAAATATCGTATCTCGCATTCTACCAAAATCTCGTCGTTTTGACCGGACCAATGAAAATTCATTTACCGAGGTTACCGGGCCGAGGACATTCCCGAACCGCCCAAATTTAATAATCGCTTCGGTACCCGCGAGCCCAAAAGCGCCAAATTTTAGGCTGATGAATAGTCGTAATTAAAAAAAAAAAAAAAAAAAAAAAAAAAAAAAAAAAAAAAAAAAAAAAAAAAAAAAAAACGCGACGACGACCCCGTTTATTATTACCCGGTTATACGGCCGGCCCGTTCCACCCCGGAAATATCTAATTATTGAGGGGGCTTCGAGTTAAAAGGACGATATTACCGAAATAATAATATTTGTATTGTTCAAAGAAACAAAGGCTCGTTCATTTTGCAATAATATTTCATTAATTATGCGACAGTTTAATTATGATTTTTTCTTTTAAACGATAATAAGCAATAATTAATTTTTAATAACAATAATAAAGCATGACGTTACGTATATCACGATAATAATTATTATAATAATTATTATAATTTTTTATAATACTACTATTCTTTTTGATAAACATTTTAATAATAATCGTAATTATTGTAATTTTCCCACGTATTTCAATGAAGTAAATATAATAATTCCAAAAATACAATAACATATCAAATAAATAAATAAATAAATAAATAAATAAATAAATAAATAAATAAATAAATAAATGGTAACAGTGAAGATAAAAATATCGTACGAAAAAAATGTTTTTTCGCGGCATAAAAAAAAATATAATAAATTCGTGAAATGCGATGGGAAAAAAAAATTAAAAAAAAAAAAAAAAATGACCACGTTCGTAATTAGATGCAATTGTTTCACGGGTTTATTTCGGTGTCAGGTTGTTTTATGGGAATTTGGAGAGGTGGA
>JAPYZI010008023.1:0-10296 GCA_030523105.1 Ophioninae sp. A BG-2022a
ATTATTATTCAATAATTCATTTTTCACCCTAAACTACCAGTCTAATAAAAAAACTGAATTTGTTTGGGTTTGTTTGAATGATTAATAATGGAACAATATCATTTTCCACGAATTATTATTCAATAATTCATTTTTCACCCTAAACTACCAGTCTAATAAAAAAATTGAATTTGTTTGGGTTTGTTTGATTAATAATGGAACAATATCATTATCCACGAATTATTATTCAATAATTCATTTTTCACCCCAACCTTCCGAGCTAATAAAAAAAACTGAATTTGTTTTCGTTTGTTTGAATGATTACGATTGGAATAATTCATTTTTCACCCTAACCTTTTAAGCTAATAAAAAACCTGAATTTGTTTGGGTTTGTTCGAATGATTAATAATGAAAAAATAGAATTTTCCACTTTAAGCTTCCAGGTCGACAACCGGTTGGGTGATCATCCTCGAGCAGCGTTTGGTTTGGAGTTTCCGTGGTCGACGAAATTTCTGACCCGGATAGAAAACCGGAAGTGCCTCGGGGGCATTCAACATGCGCCAGACTGTATGAGAGCAGCCGAAGCTTTCGCGCGAAGAGCATTAGCTCTTGTAGCAACCGAGGCTGTTGCGGCTCACGGGGTGCGAGAATATCTTTAAGGGAGAGTTAAAAAAAAGAAGAGAAAACGAAAAAAAAAAGAAAAGAAAAAAAAATACTCGAAGAAGGTGGCGATGAAGAGTCGCGAGAAGAAAAGTGAAAGCTCGAGGGAGAGAGAGAGTGAAAAAAAAAACGAGAGCAACAGAACAGCAATCTCCGGGAAAGAAAAAAAAAAAAAAAAAGGATTTCGAGCCACTGAAGACGTCGACGAGATGTTTTCCTGAATCTTCTCGATTTTTGGAGGCGAGAAGGTTGCGGTGGTTAACGTTTTTTTTTTTTTTATTTTCTTCCTTCTCCTTCTTTTTACATGAATACTGGCTTTAAAAGAATCAACTCCCGAGTATTCTCTCTTCGTCTCAAACATACCCCCTCCCCTCTTTTCTCCTCGCCCCTTAAAATCTCTTTACCCTTTCTCTTCTCTCTCTCTCTCTCTCTTTCTCTTTTTCACTCGCTCTCGGTGGACCGCAAAATCGTGAAACTGCGAAACAACCAGAATAAGGGATTTCGCGTATACAGGGTGTCCCAGAGCAAACAGAAATCGCGAATCGAGAGATTAGGAGTAAAATTCTGATTCGATTGATACGATCTTTCATTATATCCGAGATGGATTACTTCGAACGCGAGGCAATAAATATTAACGAATAAATCAATATTTTTTTTATTAGATAAATAAAAAGTCACCTTATTTTTTGAACTAACTATTTACACCTTCAGAGTCTCCTTCAGGGAATCCAAAGTTCAAGGATTTAGGATTCTGGATTCCAGGCTATTTTATTATATCCGAGATGGATTACTTCGAACGCGAGGCAATAAATATTAATGAATAAATCAATATTTTTTGATTAGATAAATAAAAAGTCACCTTATTTTTTGAACTAACTATTTACACCTTCAGAGTCTCCTTCAGGGAACCCAAAGTTCCACGATTTAGGATTCTGGATTGCAGGCGTCAATTTTGGAACGTCCTGTAGATCGGAGGAAGAATGCACGCGGGGTGCTTTTAAGAGGACAAGAGAGAGAGAGAAAGAGGGAGAAAGAAGTAGACAGGAAGCAAAGGTACGTATATCTGAATATACTACAATCGCAAAACACGATTTCCAGAATCGCACGCGCGTGCATCAAGAGAAAAAGAGAGAAAAAGAAAAAAGAGAGAAAGAGAGAGAGAGAGAGAGAAGGGGCGAGGGTTAAAGTCACAGGGTAAAAGACAGAAAGAGTTCCAGGGATGAAAAAAGTTTTGCGGTGCACCAACGGTAAAGAGAAAGAGAGGAAAAATAGAAGGAGAGAAAAAAAAAAGGTTGGCTCGGAGGAGGCGTAGGGCACTACAGCTAATTACCGTAGCCGGGACACCACACGCCGTTCACTCCTCGACCCTGGGGAGGCTCTCGGTACGCGACGGAGAACCGACGACGATTCACCCTCTCTTCGCACATACACACAAACGAAACTCCGCGATTTTTTTCTCTCCCGAGAAAAATGAAAACTGTATGAGTGAGCCAAGTGGCCAAAAAGAGAGAACAAGGCTCGTGATGACTCCGTACAGATCCATCGCTCGAAAGCCCCGACTCTTTTTTTTCGTCGTTCAATGATGGCTGATCCAAAAACAGTGGAAAACACGATTTATTTATTTTTATTTTTTTTTTACGTCTTTGTTATTGTAGGAGAAATCATTCGGGGAGTTCGAATCGTCAATTTGTTTGGGTTAGAGTAAGGGACAACAAAAAATCATTGAGCAATCGTTTGGGTTTGTTTGGGTTGGTCGTAGAAAAAATAAGTTCAAAGAAAATCGAACAATAACGTATATTTGGTTCATATTGATTTTCAGAATTGGAAATATATGGTTTAATAATGAAATATTTATTAATTATCGTTTTAGTTGGTGTTATGCTGTCTTATATATAATTACAGTTTACTACAA
Organism: Ophioninae sp. A BG-2022a; assembly: GCA_030523105.1. Classification (NCBI taxonomy): domain Eukaryota; kingdom Metazoa; phylum Arthropoda; class Insecta; order Hymenoptera; family Ichneumonidae; species Ophioninae sp. A BG-2022a. Next base: position 2,552 of record JAPYZI010008023.1, read on the forward strand.
AATGTTTAAGTTTTATTAGAATTAATTAATACTTTGATATTATTTTTTTTTTAATCATTTGTGTTTTTGTTATTGATAATCTTATTATTATCAATAATGTTTAGTGAATTTTACAATAATCGTTAGTTTATTCATTGTTAATATAAATGTTTCACGATTTTATAAATCGATTAGGAATCATGCCAACGTAGTATATTTATTTGAAACTTAGACTAATTAAGAATTTAATCAAGAACGATTTTTAATTACGATTTTTTCATTACGATTTTTTATTATGGTTTTTTACTACGTTCTATACTACGATTTATACTTACGATTTTTTTATAATAATTCTTTAAACAAATTTTCACCCTTGTCCTTTTCTATATAAATAAATGTTTGATGATTTTATAAATCGACTAGGAATATCATGAAAACGTAAGCTATTTATTTGAAACTTGGGCTAATCAAGAATTTAATCAAGAACGATTTTTTTACTTACGATTTTTACTAGAATTGGTATTATTTTTTTTTCACTACGATTATTTATTACAATTTTTTTATTACGATTTTTATTATGATTTTTTGCTACGAGTATTTATTACGATTTTTACTTACAATTTTTTTTACTTACGATTCTTCCTACAATTTTCATTATTTTTTTTTTTACTACGATTATTTATAACGATTTTTAGATACAATTTTTTTTTACTTACGATTTTTACTACAATTTTTACAATAACTTTTTACTACGATTACTTATTACGATTTTTACTAACAATTTTTTTTGTTTACTTACGATTTTTACTACAATTTTTATTATTTCTTTTTACTACATTTATTTATTACAATTTTCTATTACGATTTTTACTACAATTCTTATTATTTTGTTTTTAATACGATTATTTATTTACGATTTTTTCTTTACTTCTTTTACTAACAATACTTTAAACAAATTTCCACCCTTATACCTTTTCCTCTCCATTTCTGACTTTCCCGTAAGTCGTGGGAGTGGAATGGGTGAAGGATGGGCAAGATATGACCGTGTACACCAAGAGTTGATTTTCTCAATTCCTTCGTCAGCAGAGAACGGTGCAGAGGGTAGTCTCCCCCTCCCCACGCATCTCGTGTGGAAAAGAGATCGAGAGAGAAACCTTAAGGGTGCGAGAGAGAGAAAAAGTGGAAAAGAGAGCGAGAGAGAGAGAGAGAGAGCTCGTAAAATAAAAGGGTGGAGGTAAAGAAAGGAATCGGCAGATTCATCAGGCGCTCGACGGGCAGCGAGCACGTGGTGGATGCTGATGCTGCCGGTGTGACTCCCTCCGTATCATTGACGGGGGTGTGAGTGAGAATGAGAGCTCGCGACGGCGCGAGCTAGCGCCCTGTATGGAGTAACGTGCGCTCGTCGGCCGCCTGAACTCTCGAGAGGCTCAGAGAAATAAGAGTATAGGCACAAAACAACAAAAAAAAATCGAAACGAAAGGAGAAACTAAAAAAAAAAAGAAACGAGGGACACGCGCCGGCATCTCTATCCCTCTCGTCGCATCGGTGACACGTTCCAATGTCTATGTGGGTATAATACACCCTTGTACTCTACGTACCCATGTACTGAATCTCGTAATGGAATTGCATCTTGAAATACGTTTAAAGATCCACGACGAAAGAACGACCGATAAAAATGGATTTAAAGACAAAAAAAACACACAATTTTTCAAAACCAACTTTCTCGAAAACGGTTGGTCTTTTTTGAAAAAATCGAACGTAGAGCTATGCAGGATTCATCGGAGCGGGTCCCCGTTCTTTTGGTTTTCGTTCAGAGTTAACCGTCTCCGAGATATCTCGGTTTTAAAGTCTTAGAAAATTTTAGGAAAAATGTTGACGAATACAGTGGAAAATAGCTTTAGATAGAACGACGTCTGTCAGGTCAATTACTAAAAAAAATATTTTAATGTTTTTTATTTTTATTTTTAATCATTTTTTATTTTTATTTTTAATCATTACCGTTCAATTCTATTTTATATAATTTGTACCATTTATAATACCATTTTTTCAATTTCTGTATTTAATTTAACAAAACCGGAAACGTATTTCGAATGAATGTATAATATCGAATAAAAATTCTTCTAACGTCAATGGAAATATTTACAGCTGACGAAAATAAAAATACAAACAGAATATAAATATATATATATATATATATATGTATAAAATAAAAAAAAAATCGTTAAAAAAAAACGCTTTTCGTAAAAGTACCCAATGCTTTTACGAAACTTCGAATTTCGTTAGAATTGACTTTTCAAATATACATTTCAAAAAAGTAATCGTGCAAACGATTTAATTGAAAGGAAGCGTGTCCTTGCCTATCCGTTTGTACATATCTGTGTTTGAGGGAGTACGAGGACGCGTGTGTCTTCACGATTTGTTTGCACGAGGTATCTCGTCGCGATCTCGGCTCCTCAGCGGCGCTGTGTATTTGATTTAAAAATCAAGCGAATCAAGTGAGCGACGCTTCCGCACGGTTTTCGAGGAGAGTGAGGAGCTCTCGTACATACACATCGTTAGGGACTTTATTGGCCTGCTTGCGTGTCGCAAAGTGGATTGTCACGAGCACACATCGTCGAGCTACCGTATCCAAACGTAGTGCCTTTTTAAAGTACACGTGCATTAGAGAGATACGAAAAAAAAAAAAAAAAAAAACACTTTTTTTTTTCATTTTTTTTTTTTTTTTTTTTTTTTTTTTTTTTTTTTAATTTCGTTTTTTTTTATTTCTGTTTTATCTTTATTTTATTTTATGCTTTTATTTCAATATTATTTTATTTTCATTTTCATTAAATTTCATTTTTATTTCCATGAAACCATTAAATGTTTCATTGATCCCTTAAGCAAAAAGAACAGAAAAATAAAGTTATTTGTTGCGTTATTAAAAATATGATTTTTGTATTTCTTCGTTGAAACCGAATATAAATATTAGTATTTTGAAAAAATCAGTACTAAACCCAAACAGTTTTTATAACTTTGAATTCAAATTTAACATTAAAAAATATACTAATATTAAGCTCAAAAATAAAAAAAAAAAACGATATTAATATCAATTCTAAATACCAATAAGAAAATCAAATGTTTCACGAGCCCTTCTCCTTACCAAACAGTGAAATCACATATCAAAATTCGAATAAATAAATTTAAAAAAAAAAAAAAAAAAAAAAATCTAGTGAAACATTCGAAAAGTCCGCGCACCCCCGTTCGAGGGGTGGAATCCTCAACTTATCTTACGGCTAACCAGACCGCGGTAACGAGAGTCACCCTGGAGTGCTGATTTCCAGGGTGGAGCGCTCGTAACGCGGCGGCGATCCAATAATAATTTTCGTTTGCAAAGTGGTTACTCCGTGTACGCGCCGGTTACCGGTTACCGTTCCGTCGTAACTCCCAGCGATTCACATATACATGTAAATGGCGATTTCCTCGGGCAACTTTTCCTCCAATGGACTCCCGCACTATAAATAGTGCACGGACGATTCTTCCTATATATATATACACACACACACATATATATATATATATATATATATATATGTGTGTATATATATTTAAATATATACTTGATCGATTCAATAAAGTGCGTAAATCCAAGCGTGCATTACGACCAACTTACGGAGACCTAGTATTCCTCCCTAAGTATAACCTTCCCGATCATCCCCCCTCTCGGAATAACTGTCAAGAAAAAAAATTCGCTTTGGGGAGGGGGGGAGGAGGTTGAAACGGAGTGTAAATTCGTTCTCAAGTGACACGAATTATCAGGATTATCAAGATACGACGAAAATCAAACTCAATTGGATGACGGTTGTTTTTGGGAGGGGTGGGGGGGGGGGGAGTAAAAAATACATTTTTTTTAGTTTCCGCACTCTCTGTCTCTTCGTCTCTCCCTCTCTCTCTTTATTTTTCTATAGAGAGAGAGAGCGCGATAAAAATTCGCTTTGGGGGGGGGAGGAGGTTGAAACGGGGTGTAAACTCGCGTTAAAGTGAGACGAGTTATCAAGATTATCGAGATACGACGAGAATTGAACTCGTTTGGATGACGGTTGTTTTTGGGGAGGGGGGGGGGGGTAAAAAATACATTTTTTTTAGTTTTTCCACTCTCTGTCTCTTCGTCTCTCTCTCTCTCTCTCTATTTTTCTATAGAAAGAGAGAGAGCGCTTTCGGTCGGAGTATTCCTCGTTGCGGTCGCGTCCGAGGAACACGCCGTCGAGGAACGCGGTAGATGTGGGTGCCCCGAGGGCCCCGCGGGGGTCCGTCAATGGCCGGGGCAATTTGAGATTCAGCTGGAAAGAGAGGATGCTGGGACGGCGTCTGAGATGGAAGAGAGAGAGAGAGAGAGAGGGGAGGGGGGAGGGAAGAGGGAGACAGTGCAGAATAAGAGTAAAAGGATGAGAAGAAGATCAGGAAGGCTGTGTGGGTCGCGAAGGGATCCTGTAATTTTGGGCCCAAGGCCCAATACCCCCTCCGCTTCAACATCCCCCTCTCTCTTACTTTGATTCGAGCGTAGGCCAAAAAGCGCGGGAGTCTGGCAACCGACGCCAGCAGGATAACCGGCTCTCACCAAAAATCCTAAAAAACCAAAAAAATTCAATCCAAAATCCTAAAAAATTCAAAAAAAAATAAATCGAATCCAAAATCCTAAGAAATCCCCCCCCACAAAAAAAAAACCAAAAAAACATTTCACAAAAGTCCGACCGTTCGCCGCCGTCGCGATCTCAATTTTCCTTTTCCAATTGAAATATCATTAACGAGTCCTTATAATCCTATCCCATTTCTCATTCATCCTACAAACTCATTCTACTCCCGTTGTAACAAACGGACCAAATTCTACCCTGATTAAGGATTGATCGATGAGCCAACACGAGGAATTAATCACCTAAGATTTTCGAAAATCGTATCTCCGGCCCCTTAACGTACACGCTTGTGTACGAGCTTGTGTCTTCGTAGGGCTCCGAGAGAGGCTCCACGGACCATTCTTCCCCCACCTTCCGTCGACGGTATAATATCTCGTTTAGAAAGATTACAGGTTCGAAGAGGCTGCCAATGTATAAAACAAACATCGTTAACCGAGGCCTATACTTAAGATCTCTCACTATGTATGCGTCTAGTGAGAGATCGTGGCACTATATATATATATACATATATATATAGTTTAGTCGCTCTACGTGCATCTGCAATTCTTGACGGTTCTTTTTCAAACTCCGCTCCAGCCCTCCCCCCTTCCCCCTCCCCTCCTGTTTTTCTCCTTTCTCTCTTTTGTCTCTTTTCTCTCTTTCCGTTGTGGAACCCTTAGCTCGGTCGTGTCGTTGAAGACGACGTCGTCTACGTCTCCAGTGCCGTCGTCATTTCTCGCGTCCGCGTCTCTCCTCGTTCGCGCTTCCATCGGGATGCTGAGTCACTTTTGCTACGCGGTGTTTACCGTATAATACACGAGGATTTACTGCTCGAGAAGTCTTGGGCTACGTCGATCCGGAGTCCACCTTTTCGGACTTTTTCCTCGGGGAGGGGGAGGAGGAACGAGAGAGGGGAATGAGAAGCTGAGGTGAGGGGGTAGGGGGAGGAGGCGGGGGGGGGGGGATTGGCGCGGACCTCGCTGACCTCTCTTGGTCTCTCTATCGGTTTTTCTTTTTTTTTTTTTTTTTTTTTTTTTTTTTTTTGGAACGGGGAAACTCTGTTGAAACACTTTGACGACCCACGGGCGTGGTCGTAATTTGTTTATGTGTGTGTTTACGTGTTGGAGAGAGAAATGATGAGTATGGATTTTATTATGGCTTGGTAAAAACAATTTTTTGACTATTTAGGAGAAAACAACATTTTTAAGGGATTAAAGATTTAAAGCGGATCAAAGTGATTCAATTTAATAATCTTGTAGCTGTAATACCAAAAAATGAAGTTTTAACGAAAAGAAAGAAAGAAACGGTAAAATGTTTTTTTAAATATTCAGGTTTAGAGGAGACATTTGATTAATTCATTAATAGGATTTATTATGCCCTGGCGTACGTTCCGGCAAAAACGTGTAAGCAAGAAAAAGAATAAAATAGATGAAAATAAAATGAAATAAACCAGACCTTAAACTAGAACTTAAACGGAAACAATAATGAAATAATACGTAAATAAAATAATGAGAGAATAATAATAATAATAATAATAATAATAATAATAATAATAACAGAGAGAGAGAGGGAGAAGTCGAAAATGAGAGAGGAAGAGAGAGAGAGAAAATGAAAATGGGAGGGAGAGAGAGAGAGAGAAAACGAAAATGAGAGAGGGAGAGAGAGAGAGAGACAGAAAACGGAAAAAAACGAAAATGAAAGAGAGAGAGAGAGAAAAAAAACGGCTAAAAACGGAGAGAGAGAGAGAGAGAGAGAAAACGAAAATGAGAGAGGGAGAGAGAGACAGAAAACGGAAAAAAACGAAAATGAAAGAGAGAGAGAGAGAAAAAAACGGCTAAAAACGAAATCGAGAGAGAGAGAGAGATAGAGAAAACGGGAAAAAACGAAAATGAGCGAGAGAGAAAGAAGCAGATATAAGAGCGCGAAAAGAGTGTTCAAGTGTGTCTGTACGATGATGGGAAAGAGGAGCGAGTCTTCTCGCGTATTGAGACGTATAAAGACGGCACGACGGGCATCTCTCTCTCTCTCTCTCTCTCTCTCTTCTCCGTTCGGACTCTCCTCCAGCCGTTTCCCTCTTTCTCTCGAGCATGTATACGGTCACCAGTCCTCGAACGATCCCTCGCCGGGTTTCGCGCAATTTCCAACCTGTGTAATTATCGACCACCGTGTTTGTTTTACGTTCGCGGCGGCGCAACTCTCCCCTTATATCCATATACAAGGTAACGTTCCCGTGTACATGCTTTATATCTGTGTTATACGTTTCGCCTCTTACTGTGTAAGATCGAGCTACGAAAGTAAGAAAGTATCGTGTGCTCCCTTTCTCTCGTTCTTCGTTTTTCCCTCTCGCTTCCTAAGTGGATGGTAGCCATGGACTCACCGAAACGACTTCCAACGCGAGAGAAGGAAGGAGAGAGAGAGAGAGAGAGAGAGAGAGAGAAATCGGTGATCGAGCGATTTATCGATGCAGATTGATTTAGCTGGAGATTCGAAGAACCCACGTCTCGAAATTATTACAACGATTATTGTTAACGATTCTAATATTTATTCAATATTTATTAAATACATCAATTATTTACTTTCCTATTTTTTTTAAATTTTATTTTATTATTTTTTTTTTTTTTTTGTTATGAAATATTTATTATAGCCATTGAATAGTTGGTTTATTTATATATATATATATATATTGATTTATCGAACTCATTGAAGATTTAGTTTGTTTAATCAGTAGTTGTTTAATCGAACATATATTTAATTGCATCGAATCGGGTCTCACTTTTCAATCCACGTGGCTATGCAAAACGAAACGAGCAGCTTAAAATGATTTTTCTGTGTATTTTTAGCTACCTCGAATTAATACAGTAATTTTTAAATATTGAATTAATCTAGTAATTTTCAAATATCAAATTAATCCAATAATTTTTACACGTCCAATTTATCCGACAATTTTTAAATATTGAATTAATCCAATAATTTTCAAATATGGAATTAATCCAATAATTTTTAAATATTAAATTAATCTAGTAATTTTCAAATATCAAATTAATCCTACAATTTTTACACATCCAATATATCCAACAATTTTTAAATATTGAATTAAATCCAATAATATTTAAATATTGA
>JAPYZI010008034.1:0-15271 GCA_030523105.1 Ophioninae sp. A BG-2022a
GATTTTTATTATTATTATTCTATGTTTTATATTGTTGCAGATTATTGTTATTATTATTCTATGTTTTATATTGTTGCAGATTATTGTTATTATTATTCTGTGTTTTATATTGTTGCAGATTATTGTTATTATTATTCGATGTTTTATATTGTTGTAGATTATTGTTATTATTATTTGATGTTTTATATTGTTGTAGATTATTGTTATTGTTATTCTATGTTTTATATTGGTGTAGATTATTGTTATTATTATTCGATGTTTTATTTTGTTGTAGATTATTGTTGTAATTATTCCATGTTATATGTATATAGGGGCTCGCGAATATATGGTGGAGTGGCGTACCGAGAGAAAATCTACGATAATGTCCCCACGTAATACAGTGACAACGAGATATGCCTGTTTCCTTGCCCATGTTCACTGAACGTTCCTCGTATTCTCCATTATCTCGCTTTCCTTCTCTCTCTCTCTCTCTCCCTCTTTTTCTCTCTGTCTCCCTTTCTCTTCACATCGCGTTTTTTTACTTTATATTCCATTTTTTTTCTTTTCGGTTTGCATATTAAAAAAAGTTTTTGGTTAAAATTGCGTTTTTTGGTTATTTTTGTTATGCCATCAGGTATAAACTTCCTTGAAACAAAAAAAATGCAGAATAAAAACAAAAAATTTTTAAATAAAATGAGGTTAGAGATAAAATCTATTATCATCATCCTTCTGTCTCTCTCTAGGATTTACAATATATTTATTACCATTTTTCCCCTATTTCAATACTTTCCAAAAACCAAAATGCAAAAAAAAATCTTTTAGAACAAAAAAAACAAAAAAAAAATATATTTCGAAGACGTTTTTGGGAGTTTGGAGATTGGAGAAGGTTTTTGATGAGATTAGAGATAAAATCTATCATCATCCTTCTCTCTCTCTCTAGGATTTACAATATATTTATTACCATTTTTCCTCTATTTCATTACTTTCCAAAAACCAAAATGCAAAAAAAAATCTTTTAGAAAAAAAAAACAAAAAAAAAAGTATTTCGAAGACGTTTTTGGGAGTTTTGAGATTGGAGAACGTCTTTGTCATTACTTTCCAAAAAAGAAATTGCAAAAAAAAAATCGTTTAGAAAAGAAAAAAAAAAAAAAATATTTCGAAGACGTTTTCGGGAGTTTGGAGATTGGAGAAGGTTTTTGATGAGGTTAGAGCCTCCCGGGTGTGTATTTCCATATAATCGTTGCGCAAGAGTTTCGGCCTCGTTCCGAGGGTAAAACAGTGAAGGGGAATAAAGAACTCTGATGAAATTAATTGTTCGGTTTTCCCTTTCGATAAGCGAGGGGGCACTAACTCCTCCGCGATTCCGGAGGAGCCAACGGTTTGACGTTGTCATCAACGAGATCCGAATTGTCGTCGAGTTTGTCGACGTCCTCTCGAGGAGACCGATTACGACAGGCGACCACAAACGGACGCCCTATTGGCTCGATCGTGCAAAATTTCCGAGAGGGTTGGGAAGGGAAACGGGAGGGAAGAAAAGGCGGGAAAACGCGAGGAGAAATCTTACCGAGAGTGTACTTAATAAAGGGTATACGTATGACAAGGGGCATTGGGTCTTGTAGCTTTGGACGTTGAGCGATGCTACGAGACGAACGATTGTGTTTGAGACGAAAATCTTTCTCTCTCTCAACGTATTTTTGGCATTCGCTTCCCCGTGCAGTCAAATCGTCGACTACTTTACCAATCTTCAAATCCAAGAAGCTTTTTATGTATTTATCCGGAACATGATATTTGATAAGACTTATTATCTTCGACGCGTTTTTATTTCGATCGGATTCGATTTATTCCGTTTATTTTTATTATTAATTTATTTTTATTCTTTATTTTTTTTTAACTATGTATTGTTGTTATTATTGTTATTATTATTTTAAATTTTATGTTGTGGATTATTGTTATTCGATGTTTTATATTGTTGTTGTTTATTGTTATTATTATTCTAAATTTTATATTGTTGTAGATTATTGTTATTATTATTCTAAATTTAATATTGTTGTAGATTATTGTTATTATTATTTTAAATTTTATATTGTTGTAGATTATTGCTATTATTATTCTAAATTTTATATTGTTGTAGATTATTGTTATTATTATTTTAAATTTTATATTGTTGTAGATTATTGTTATTATTATTTTAAATTTTATATTGTTGTAGATTATTGTTATTATTATTCTAAATTTTATATTGTTGTAGATTATTGTTATTATTATTCTAAATTTTATATCGCTGTAGATTATTGTTATTATTATTTTAAATTTTATATTGCTGTAGATTATTGTTATTATTATTCGATGTTTTCTATTGTTGTTAATATGCTGCCTCAAGGTTTCGACCAAGGCATAATAAATCATCATCATCATCATCATCATCAACATCATCATCTCTTTCTCTCTTTCTCTCTCTCTCTCTCTCTCTCAATTTCTCTGCCTATTGTAAGCTCGACTGATTCCCGCTCTAAAATTAGGGATAAAGCACAAAAGACACGTGGGTAACGGTCCTTTCCCCGAGCCCAAAAAGTAAATCCATATACACTAGAACTTCCATTATACGGATTTCCAGAATCGTACGTCATTAAACAATTTTTTTTTTTCATTTTTCTACATTATTTTAATTTTTGTTCAACTATTGATGCGGAAGCGAAGAGAGCAAAGTAGGGCAATATGTAAAAATAGATGGGGGTTTTAAAATTACATTCGAAAGTGGATAAATTCGAATTCAATTTCGAACAGGTTAGGCTCAGTGGATGAGCTACCATTTGTGTTGGGGAAGGGGATGAGGAAAAATGGTTGATGTCGGATGGGCTTATTTTTTTTTAATTCAAAATTGTTGGACACTGGTTTTTTTTGTTTTATATTTTTTAAGGTTTACTGTATCATTTTCACTAGAACGTTTTTATTGTTAAGATTTCTTATGTGTTTCGATTAATTAGTTTGGTTTAATTTAATTTAATTTAATTTAATTTAATTTAATTTAATTTAATTTAATTTAATTTAATTTAATTTAATTTAATTTAATTTAATTTAATTTAATTTAATTTAATTAACTGGCACTCGACTGAACAACTATTTTTTCTTTTTCTGACTTTTTCATTTTCACATCGATTTATTTTGAATAACCCTTCAAAATTTTTAAAAAATCAAAATCTCCCCGTCCATCAAGAAAAATATATTTTTTCTCCCTCCCAAATTTTCCGAAGTCGTGAAACTTTCAAAAAAGTTTAAAAATACTCCTCCTTCGATAAATCCATTTACAAAGTATCTAGAGATCGAGAAAAAAGTTTATTTCATTTTCAGGCATGATTTTCCATCCAATCGTAACAAAAACGATTGAATCGATGTATATTGTTGAAAGGACCAACCGGTGTACTTGGGAACAATTAATTTCGACGTCGAACAGGCACGTGCTGGTTATTCCATTTTGCATGAAAGGCGAGGAAAAAGGAACGACGAAAAAGCATGCGCGAAGCGAGTCTGCGCAGAAAGAGACGCCATTTTATGGCGCGGCAAATCTTGTCGACATGGTGGTCCCAAGAGACCGTTTGTTTGGTTTGAAAAAAATTAAACACTTATATATATATGTATATAACTCTGCTAGTGTAAATTCGCATAAACGTGGATCACCTGAAACGATCGTGGGCAATACGTACAACGCGGATTTGCTTACCATTCGATCGTCCTGAGAATCAAATCGATGATCTCGTTCCATAGATCAGGGCTAAAGTGGAGGCCCTAACGGAGGATACGGAGACCCACGATTCTCATAATCTTCTCCCCATTATCAGTACAGGCGAAGCATTTCAAGGAAAGATCTATGTTACTTGATATAACGGGTGTCCTGGTCCGAAAAACGATATTTATTAATAAAAATAAATAAATATTTAAGAATGAAAGTTTAAAGATTAAATACAATTTTTGAAGAAAGTGAGGAAATTAATAATAAAAAATTAAATTTCATTTTGACGTTCCAGATAAGAGAGAGAGAGAGATAAATATAAAAAATTAATTTTTTCTTCGATTTTTTTATCTACGAGAAATAAAAATTAAAAAAAAAGATTTAATTTCGATTTTTTACGTACAAGAAAGAAAAAGAATTAAGAATTCAATTTTTCTTCGATATTTTATTGACGAGAAAGAAAAATAAAAATAAATTATATTTCAGTTCGATGTTTCATCTACGAGAAAGAAAAATAATAAAAATTAAATTTCTTTTCGATGTTTCACCCACGAGAGAAAAAAAAATTCACTTTTCGTTTGATGTTTCACGCACGGGAAGAAAAATTAAAAAAAAATGAAATTTCATTTCGCTATTTCACCCACAAAAATAAAAAATAAAAATGAATTCAATTTTATATCGATGTTTTACCAAAAAGAGAGAAAAATAATAAAAAATTTGATTTAATTTCGATGTTTCACCAATGACAAAGAAAAATAAAAAAAATGTAATTTAATTTTCATATTTCAATTACAAGATACAAAAATAAAAAAGAATTAAATTTTTATTTACATTTTTTAATCACAAGAGAGAATAATAATAAAAAATTTGATTTAATTCCGATGTTATACCCTCAAGAACAACAAATATATAAAATTTCATTTCGCTGTTTCACCCACGAGAGTGAAAAATAAAAAAAAAATAAATATTACAAAAATACATTTTTCTATCGGACGTCATTTTTTGAAACAGCCTGTAGGTCTCGGTATTGTGCATCAAGGTGGTGTGTTCGCGCGTGTACTGAGCATGCAAATGGCTCTAACATTATTACGACTTGGCCACATGCTGGTTACATTAATACGTCCGGTTTACGTACCAACCGAGGATCCATATATACGAGAATCGTACGCGAATGAATCTGGAATTGGGATCGATCGTGCATTACGATTGACTCCGGATGATTTAACGGGGGTGGCTTAATTACTGCAATCTCAATCGCTGTTCCGCGATTACGTTTCGTGTGTACATATGTGCACGTTTCGCTGATTGTAATATGCGAATCGAGGAGAGAGAGAGAGAGAGAGAGAGAGAGAGAGAGAGAGAGAGAGAGAGAGAAAATAAATCGACAAATTCTCCATAAAGTGGGGAAGGGGCGGTCGACTTGAACGTGACTTATTTAGTCTCGAGAGTACATGCAGTAATAAACCGTATAATAAACAAGTAAATAATTAATAAATGAATCACGTAAAGTGCCATTAAATATGAATTGATTACTTTATGGAAAAAAAGATTTTAATGAGAATGTCTTCATTGCTGGTGTTCTAATGTTCATTAGATTTTTTAAATTAATAAGAAAGATACCGGAAGTTACAAAATTTCGGGATTAATTTTGAGACTTCTTTTAATCAGGATAAATAAATAAATAAATGGATAAATGGATAAATTAGTAAATTAATAAATGAAAAAATAAATAGACGAATAAATGAATAAATAAACAAATGAATAATTTAATAAACTAATAAATTAATAAACTAATAAATCAATGAAAAAATGAATAAATAAATAAATCAACGAATAAACGAATCCATATTTATATACAGGGTGTTCACAAAACGCACGACACGTTAAAGAGGAATCTTCAACCCAAACAAACCTCTGCCATGGCTCGTTTGGGTTTGTTTGGGTTCGATTGGATTCGATTGGGTTTGTTTGGGTTCGATTGGATTCGATTGGGTTTGTTTGGGTTCGATTGGATTCGATTGGGTTTGTCGATTGGATTCGATTGGGTTTGTTTGGGTTCGATTGGATTCGATTAGGTTTGTTTGGGTTCGATTGGATTCGATTGGGTTTGTTTGAGTTCGATTGGATTCGATTGGGTTTGTTTGGGTTCAACTGGATTCGATTGGGTTTGTTTGGGTTCGATTGGATTCGATTGGGTTTGTTTGGGTTCAACTGGATTCGATTGGGTTTGTTTGGGTTCGATTGAATTCGATTGGGTTTGTTTGGGTTTGTTTGGATTCGATTGGGTTTGGGTTTGATCAGTTAGCTCGATTAGTGATTTATTTGCTCCACAAAATAATGGATTTCTTTTTACTACACGTAATATAAGATCTCCAAGTACATTAATGGATCGTCTCTGTGTGTGGGTAAGTGTATTCAGGTGTACAGGTAGCCGTTACCCGATCTTGGTGTATCGCGAATAAGGCGGATCACGACAGGAGGGTGTGAGCATCCCCGGGCGCTCTTCCCGTGAATGGAAGTCGAGATACCAAAAACGAGTAGTCTCGGATCTCCCCCCCTACCTCCCTCTTTCGTTCTTTCCCTCTCTCCCTCTCTCTAGTTTTTTCACTCCTCTAGCAAAGGGCAAAAGGGAGCGAGAAGGAACGTCCAACCGGTTTCCATTCCATCGGGCTACTACTTCGCTTCCCCCTGTCCCTTTCGTACAACATCCTTTTCCATCAATTTCTTTCCTATTTTTCTTTTCGCTAATACCATTTTTCTCGCTACAATTATTTTTCCCCCTTTTCTCCCCAACGAGTCGACAGATTTTGGAAACTGGAATTCTAAATTGACTTCAAACTTTTTTGTTTTGTTTTTATTTTACTTATTTATTTATTTATTTATTATTTTTTATTTATATAATTTTATTTGATTTATTATTTTGATTATTCGTTATTTAAGTAATTATTAGTTATTTACCACGTTAGGCATCGCGTTATTATTATTATTATTATATACAAATGAAAATAATATTTCATATTTATTTTAATTAATTTAATAAAAATTCTTTTTTAACGATCCACTAAATATTTTGCCATCTTGTTAGTTGTTATTAAAAAATTTCAAACGTCTCAAATAAATCGTGCCATTTTTTTGACACCCTGTATATTCATGTATACACGAAAAAATATATACGTACAGTACGTATAGAGATATTCAACATTAGTAATTCTGGTTTTATCTTCTCGTATCGTTTCACGAGTGCTTCTCTCGTTAGCGATCGGTGAACGCAATAAATTTTCATCATTATAATCCGGGGCCAAACATTCGGTTTACACGGGGATATAAATACGACAATCCACACATCCGCACCCGCGCCAAAATGTGCGCGCGCATGTGTTCGTAAATCTTTAAAAAAATATTGAAAAAAAAGTATTAAAAAATAAATCGTAAAAAAAAAAAAAACTAAAATTAATCAGATCTTTGTTTAATCACACTGGACGTTGTTAAGTGTGGGCGCATTTGTGTTTAAAAATCTTTTCCTGAAATCGAGAAAAAAAACGTTAAAAAAATCGTAAAAAAAATGTTTTAAAAAATCGAGAAAAAAAAACGTTTAAAAAATCGTAAAAAAAAAGCAAAATTAATAAAAACTTTTTTTTCGTCACACTCGAGCTCGTTAAGTGTGCACGCGCATATGTTCGTAAATCTTTTCAAAAAATCGAGAAAAAAAATCGTTAATAAAAAATTATAAAAAAAAAAAAAAAACAGAAAATTAATGGAATCTTTTTTTCCATCACACTTAACCTCGGTAAACGGGGGGTCGGTAAACCCAAACGAAATTTCCATTTTTCGTCTGTGAGACTTCGAAAAAAAGAAATTAAAAAAAAAATAAAAAGGGAGAAGAGGTCAAGGGAGGGGGGAAGGCAGCAGCCACATTCTTAATTAATTATCACGCTTATGGATCTCTCGGTGACCGGGAGACTTTACCGACTGGTTTGACCGCGCGGATTTGATAATCGGCGAATCTAAATTTACGTTAACCTCGATATATACGTGTTGGTTGGTATTGGTATTCTTTGGTCCCTCGATACTCCGGTTGGAAAGATCTTGATGATGAAACTTGGATTAATTGACATTTAGTTAAAACTGGATTAAACGTCGATTTCATCCCCCCCAAAGCCGCTGAATTATAAACTTAAGGGGCTAGTCGAGGATTATTATTGTTTGTATTTGTTTATAAAAAATATTGAGATTTTTAACTTGACCAAACTCGGTAGTGGAAATGGATTTATTATAACCAGTTTTTCACCCGCGAAGAAAAATTGTTTTTTTAAAGGGGTTTAGTGAAAAATGATTAAATAAGAGTATAAATAAAAATTCATCCCTCAAGAGAGTTAGGTAAAAGTCATCCCTTAAAATTACAAGTAAAAAACTGTTAGTTATAATAATACATTTTTGTTAACTATTTATAATTTGAATATTTATTATTAAGTATTCATTATTTGTGTTTATTCACTAAATATTCATTATTTTATTAATTTATAAAGAGGTTAGTGAAAAATAACTAAATAAGAGTATAAATAAAAATCATCCCTTAAAATTTCAAGTAAAATACTGTTGGTTATAATAATACATTTTTGTTAACTATTTTTAATTTCAATATTTATTATTAAGTATTTATTATTTGTGTTTATTTAATAAATATTTATTAATTTATTAATTTCTATTAAATTTCCTTTTTAATTATTATCCCTTAAGGGGGTACCTAGCGGGATAAAATTTGCTCTCTTTTTTATTTTTACGATTTTTTTTCTCAGTGCCACCCCTCCGTATATATAAGTGTGTGTGTATATACATATATATATATATATATATATTGATACTCCTCGTGTACTCGTGGCAAAATCGTAACCGAAATTCCAGGTTTTATTTGCCTCGCCCTCCGGTTTACACTTTCACCCCCCCCCCCCTGCCGGTTCGCCCCCATCCTCCCGTTTCGTCGTTCAACCCTCCGTTTGCCAAGCTAAATAATGAGCCCCGTGCTCGCCCCCTGAATGGCGCGAAGGAAGACACCGCCAGCACGGGACAAGATTCTCATTGTGTACAACGGGCGGTACATTTCGGATTGCACAGCAGATTTAACCGCGAGAACCGTTGAGTCCTCTCAACGTTCGCTATATACCGGGTGGACCGAACAGTGACGTTTATATTTTTAATTTTTTATTTAATTATAAATTTTGTATTTTTTATTTTTTTATAAATGATTATATTTTTAATATTCGATTTAAATTAAATATGTTTTTGTGTTTTATTAGATTTTTGTTTGGCGAATTTTGAATAAAAATTCAATATTAATGAATTAATATAAAACATATAATTTTTATTTTAAATAAAAAAATAAAAATATATAAATATATATTTATATATTTTTATATTTTCATGTTTTATAAAATATAAAATATATTATATATTTTATAAAATAAAAATATAAAACATACAAAATTAAGATAAAAAATGAATTTTTAATCTTAATTTTGTATTTTCTATTTAAAATGAAAATTTTATGTTTTCAATATTTAGTTTATATCTGATTATTTTGATATTTAATGTAAATTAAATATTTTTTTTAAATTTTGTTTTTCAATTTCGTTTCGCAAATTTGGATTAAAAATTTCATATCTTTTTTTTATTTGAATTTTATATTTTTATTTTTAAATAAAAATTGTATATTCTCAATTCTTAATTTTTTTAAATTAATTGAATTTTACATTTGGGGGTCACTTCTTTGGCCACCCTATATGTATATATTCGTATATATATTTCTATATATGATTATGATGTCTCAGCTGTTTCTTCTGTAGCATCGTTTCGTATAGACCATAAAGAATATCCGAAATATTCGATTTGCGATTACTTCACAATTTTATTTTCATTTTTCAAGAAAATGGGTCGAATTTTAAAGCATCAAATTTAGCATTCCTCGATTTCCTGCAACATGAGCTTTCTTCTGTTATTCCATCAATTTTTATTTATTTAGAAACTAATTGAAAAGCAATAAAAAATAATTGTTGAAATCCTTATGTTAAAAAACACAAAAAATTATGAAGTAAAAAATAATATTTTTCTTACATGGCATTACAAGTTTTCCGGAAGTTCCTAAAATTTCTAAAATCTTCTAAAAGTAATTAAAAATAATTCGGGCCAATCTTGGTACTTCCTTAAGACTTTAACTTCACAATAAACATTTTTTAAAAGTGTCAAAATAATTATTAATTAAAAATACAAAAAAAAACTGGCGTCCAAGTAAAAAAGAAATTCAAGTAAATAGAATTGCATTTAAATAGTGCAACTTTTACTACGATTCCAAACATTTTTCTAAACATTCTAAAATATCTGAAATCTTCCAAAAAAAATTAGCAATAATTTAAACTACACAATTACCATTTTTCAAAAAATCATCGAAACAATTATCAATAAAAAAAAAACTCAAAAAACAATATGCAGCTAAAGTGACAAAAAAATGCACACGTTAAAGAAAGTCAAATTTCATTGCATTGGAGTAGACCAACCTTCGCTAAAATACCTAAAATATTCCAAGAATTCCAAAAATTCCATAAACCTTCCAAAAGCGATAAATAATTATTAAGACTAACAATTATTTATTGCACCTTCGTAAATTTTCAGGATTTTAACTTCACAATTACCATTTTGAAAAAATCGTCGAAACAATTATTAACAAAAAATACAAAAATAAACATTCCGAAATAAAGAACAAAAAAATAAAAAATAAAATATACAAAAAATGCATTGCACTGAATAAATATAATTTATTAATTATTAAATTTTAATTCACGATTTTTGTCGTTTTTAGGGCCAGGTGGGAGGATCGAAAAAAGGGGGGGGGGAACCAAGGGGGATGCAAAGTAAGAAGTAATGGGAGTCGGGAGAGTGAGAAAAAAAAAGTGTATAAAGAAAAGCCAGTATACGAGAGGAGAGTAAAGGCAAAAGGTGTGCAGCTGGTTGGTCTTGGGGGCTCCCTCCGTTGCTTTCTTGGCGCGTGCCATCCCTCGTTGTCCTTTTTTCTCACCGCCTTTCTTTTTTTTTTTTTTTTTTTTTTTTTTTTTTTTTTTTTTTTTTTTTTTTTTTTTTTTTTTTTTTTTTTTTTTTTTTTTTTTTGTGTTGGATTCACGATCTCTCAGTCTTAGAAAAAAAAAAAAAAAGACCAAATTCGATCCGTCTCTAACGTATTCTTGCCTTACCTGAGCTGCGAGAAAAAAAAATAAAAAATTTTTTTTTTTTTTTTTAAATAAAGATGGAGGGAGAGCGGAAAAAAATTTGTAAAGGCGTTCCCGGAGGAAAAGGGTCAAAGTTTGTAAAGGGAGAACTAACAGGAATCCATAGAATAATCAAAAACCGCCAAAAAGGCTAAACAGAGAGATTTAAGGAGTTTGAAGACTTTAAGGAGTAGGGAACCCTTAAAATCACTTTTTTTCTGATTTTTCGTTGTTTTGATTTTTTATTTATTATTTATTGATGGAGGCTTTTTTTTCCTACCATTTTCATGGTAGGAAAAAAATTGTTAGTGACTCAAAAATTAAAGGGGTTTTTGATAGCATGAAGAAACTAAATCCTCCAAAGGGTTTTTGATTTTTATTTTTCTGGGAGGGGGAATTTTATTAGTGAGAATTGAGAATTTAGATTTATGGGTTTTTTTGCAGTTTGTCTGTGCCCTTATATTACTTCAGAAATTTATTAAAATATTTTTAATTTATTTTTTATTTTATTATTTCATTAAAAAAATATATTTCTGAAATTATTGTATTATACTTTCAAGTATTTGTTTGGGTTTGTTTGGGTTAGTACTATTAAAATATTAATTTCAATTTTTTAAAGTACTGTTAAAAGTTCTATTAAAATATTAATTTCAATTTTTCAAAGTACTATTAAAAGTACTATTAAAATATTAATTTAAATTTTTCATTTCATTAATTTACATTTTTTTAAATTACTTCACAATATTATTATTCGATATAAAAAATAAATTTCCATAACCATAGTATTATATTGTTAAAAATGTTCTACATTTTTCTTTAATTCATAGTTTTTTCAATAACGCGCTTGTTTTTTCATTTAATTTTCAATACTATTATTAAATATAAACAATATATATTTGATATAACATAATACATCGAAATATTTTTTTTACATATGAACTTTTACATATATTTCTTTTATGTGACTCAATTTTTACAAAATTCATTCGCGATATGATTACGTAAAATAAAAAATTAAAAAAAAAAAAAAAAAAAGGAAAATTCATCAGAAATGGATCGTGAATTGAATTTCTCTCGGTTTCATTGTCACTCAAGTGACGTGTATTATTGATTCGTTCACAAGCAAACAGTCATGATTGTACAAAAATAAAAAAAATAAAAATTGAAAAAAATCTCCGTTCTCATTGAATGCTCTTTCGTGCATAATTAATAACGCATATTGCGAAAACTTTGCGAAATAATTGCAATTTAATTGTTCACGAAGGAGCGTCAAGACCAGGAGGAATTTAAATATTCATTGAAAAATTCCAATGATCCGATCAGTGTGAGAGTGAGAAGGAGTAAAGGAGAGGGGGGGGGGGGAGTGAGTGAGAAAATTCCGCTCGATCCGCCACGGATCGGCTTGAATAAATTAAATAAATTAAATAAAAGACACGCGCGATAAATTGACTCGTTATAACCAATGAGTCCTTTCGCCGTTGCGCGCATGTGCGAATATTACTCATTCGCAAAATGAATCTTTCGAGATTTAGGAGGAGGGGAAAAAAAAAATCGGAATTCGTTTCTCTATCGCTGCGATCGTCATCGAAATATATTTATATATTTTTTCTCTCCTTTTCTCAAGCTCCTCGTCGTCCCCTAAATACGATCGGAATCTCCGCGAGAAATCCGACGAATTCACGAAAAAATTCGTCTTCGATGTATAAAGAATTGTAAAATTATTTAATATTTTATTTTTATTTAATTTAATTTTATTTATTTTAATTTAATTTTTCTTTTTATTTAGTCACTTTGGCTTTAAATACTTTTAATATTTAATTTTCATTTCGTTGAGTTTATTTATTTAATATTTATTTTATTTGATTTTGGTTCTATTTATTTAATTTGTTTTAGTTGAATTTTAAAACTTTTTTTTTTATATACTTTTACCTTCATTACTTTTGATTGCAGTTAAAAGTATTTAAATTGATAAATTGTCGGTCAAGTTCATTTTATTAATTTAATTTTTATTTCACGAATTGTACCGAATTATCTTTTTATTTTATATTTAATTTATTTATTGCAGTGGCTTGGAGAGTATTCGAGTACGAGGAATTTTTAATTTTCAATTATTCAAAAGTAACAATATTTCAGTATCCAACAATAAAAATATGATAAATAATAAAATAAAAATAAAAATTACTTTAAAAAATTAACGCCAAAAGAAAAGGAAATTTCCGATTATAAAATTAATAAAATGATAATATCAACATCACTAATAAAATTAACATTACCATTTATCAAATAACATAAAAAATATATAAATTATAATAACCAAATAAACACCAAGTTATAAAAAATTAAAATGATTAATTTAATAAATTAATCATTTTAATATTTCTAAATATTTATATAGAAAAAAATAAAATAAAAATAGAAATTACTTCCAAAAATTGACGCCAAAAAAAAAAATAATAAAAATCCCCAAATCTACGTTTTTTTCTATTTATCCCATTTCCGCCATCCAACATTATAATAACCAAACAAACACAACGTTACAAAATATAAAAATGATTAATTTATTAAATGATTAATTTATAAAATGATTAATTTATTAAATTAATCATTTTTATATTTATAAATATTTATATAGAAAAAAATATGATAAAAAAATAAATTAAAAATAGAAATTACTTCCAAAAATTGACGGCAAAAAAAATAAAATAAAAATCCCCAAATATACGTTTTTTTCTATTTATCCCATTTCCGCCCCCCCCCATTTTTTCCCCTCCTTGAAAAATCACCGAAATCGTTGGGCAGAAAATAACGACAAAACGCGAGTTGTTGGTACACGTGTCCCCCTTGAAATATCCGGTTGAGAGATTGTCCGTTGACTCGAAATACAATATACAAATATATATATATATATATATAGGCTTTTAAGGAGCCTTTGACAATCTCGTTGACCATCCTCCTGGTGCAAAAGACAAGCAACTCGTACCGGCGAGACTTGGCCACCCTCGCAACACAATATTTGGACACGCTCGTTCTCTGACGTGACAAATGGAGACTCCAACCACGGACGGAGAGCAAGAGAGAGAGAGAGAGATAGAGAACTTGTAAGGAGGAAAATACTACATAGCTTGTCCCTCTTGGTATACAAACGTATAAAATATCTACTGTTGCAAGATACGAAATGGTCAGTCTGTTCGTATAATAAAAGCGGTCGTGTTATAGCGGGTGTGAATTTGGCGAGGGAGGAAAATGGAATTTCGAGGACAGGGAGAGGGACAATGATAATAACGATGGTAGATATTATTATAACGCAGAGAAACAATTTTTCAACCAATTTAAAATAAAACGAACATTTTTGATGAAACGGAGATATAAATATTTGAAAAAAAGTAATATCTTGATAATAACTTAATAATAACTTAAAAATTAAAAGAAATAAATTTAAAGTAAGTTAATAATAACTTTGAAATAAAAAGTCATAACTTGATATTGAATTAATAATATCTTAATAATAATATAACAAAAATGTTTTTAAAAAAACGAATTTTAATAAAAAATTAACGAAAAAACACAAAAATTTTCAAGAAATATTCAGTCTTAGCACAAATACTGACTCTGAATAAACAAACTCGGAAATGAAAAGAAATTAAAAAGTAACAATTGCACTTTCACAAGTTTCCCGAGCATTAACCTCTGAAGCAGTCAAAAGTACACGTTTTGAGCTTTTTTTAATCTATTTTTATGAAGAAATGGCGGAGAAATTGGTTTTCGAAATTTTTCACTTAAATGTGACAAAAATGTACCACCGGAACTCAAAATCTTAGCGACCGTCAAGAAAATTCAGTTTAACAATTTTTTCAGTATTTTTTTACTCGTCACTTGTCACTTGTTCACTGCGCTAATTCGTAACCTCCGACGCTACGATAGCTACCTTAAGCTCCAGCAGGGAAAAATGTCCAAAAACTATTCTAGAAAGGGTTTTTCGCAGTTTCCCAGTCTAATTTTGCACTTTGGACAAAAACTCGGGCATATTCGAAATCAGCGGACAATTTCCGATCGAATAGACCCTTTTGAGAGGTTAAAAACGCAAAAAACATTTTTTCGACTCCCGCTGGCCACTTTCCCAAAATCCTAAAAATCACGAATTTTCAAAAGGTCGTAGGGTGAGCTTCTTATATGCGATGGAGGTTCAATGGGTGAGTTTGGAAAAGGTTTTTGCCTAACTTAAATAATGGCGTTGGATTCGTATCGATATCTCTAATAGTTTCCCCGGAAAATTCACCTGAAAAATGGCAAAAAAAGAGGCAAAGGGGTATGT
>JAPYZI010008040.1:0-14432 GCA_030523105.1 Ophioninae sp. A BG-2022a
AAAATGAATTTTTATGGGTATTTGAAATTTGGGATACTCGAGTACAGTTTTGGTAAATAAATTGAACGTAGAAAATATTTTTGACGAGTTGAAGGTTCAATGAATAACGTTAGTAATGTCAATTCTTCGTAGGATCGGTGAGGCAGTTCATGGATCGACGTACATCAGCAGAGTATTTGTTATTTTCGATCGTAATAAGAGAATGAATAATAAATTAATTAATTAATGAATTTATATTCATATAAAAGTTTCAATATTTACAATAAATATTTATATAACATTTTAAATATTTATAATAAATATTTATACAACATTTTTAATCTTTACAATAAATATTCATATAAAATTAACTTCTTTTTTAATGATAATTAACCGACTTTTAGTTAAAACGCTAATCGAAATTAAATTCCATTTATAATCAAATAAAAATAAAAAATAAAAATAAAAAAACGTCTTGATAAAAACAGGCGTATCGAAAATGTCAAAAATCACAAGCAGAAGAATTTTTATTATTAACATGGTGAAAAGTGACATCACCCCACGTCGCGTATCTGACACAAGATTTAATACACTTTTTTTTTTCAACATAACAAAGCCTTAAAAAAAAAACCTTTAAAAGAAAAGTAATAAAAAAAATATCTCCTCTTTTTTCACCCCTTTCTTTCTTTTGCCTTTATAATCCGAGGATACAGAAGCACGAGGGAAAAAAATAGCCTGCCTCGTTTCCAATTCCTGACGAAAATCTTCACGGTGCTTCAACCTCTAAAAACTAGTATGGCTTCTTTTCTTGTTCGTTTGCGCCATCGCGAACACTCATTACGACGCTCCGGTGTTGAAGCCACTCTCTCTCTCTCTCTCCCTCCCCCTTTTTCTCATTTTCTATATTATCAAGCTTCATTCTCGTAATTTACGTCGTATACGTTCAGACAGAGGAAAAGAGAGAGAGAAAGAGTAATTTGGATAGGACATCCACGCGTTTATGCTCCCGTGATTTCCGCTTCGAGAAAGATGGAGAGAGAGAGAGAGAGAGAGAGAGAGAAAGTGAAAGAGAAAATGAACACATTCGTATATACACGTAACAACAAATATACGTGGATGCTGATGCAGCAGATGGGAGAGGGGGGAGTGGGGGGAACAACGACGACGTCGACGAAGAAGTTTCTCGTTCTGGTATTCCCGAGGACCCCGTGATGCATTGTTTTCTACATGACGGAAATCTCCGAGAGTAGCCCCGCGGAGGGCTCTGAAGGGCTGTTCATTTTTCTCGTTTTCATCCCTCATCCAGGATGGTGGAATGCTGCGAGCATCCCCTCTCTCTCTTTCTCTCTCTCTCTCTCTCTCTTTTTCCTTCTCACTTTCTCTCTATATATTTTCGATAACGACAACTGCTCCTCATCCTTCCACACCACGCTACAATGACAAATGAACGTCTCAACCTTGTCCATAAATCTACAGACTGACAAATATCTGGTACATTTTCTTTACCAATCTTCCTGGAGGATTTTTAGTCGAAAATAATATTCTTTCGAATAGGCTTCCAAGTTCTCCGCGAAAGAACATATACCTATCGCAAAATCGAGGTTAAAAAGTTTTAGTGACTTTTCGAAAAAATATGAGTTTGTAATTTTATTCCTTTATTAATAATTTTTATTATTTTATTAATATTTTTATTATTTTATTAATCATTTTATTATTTTATTAATCATTTTATTATTTTATTAATCATTTTATTATTTTATTAATCATTTTATGATTTTATTAATTATTTTATTATTTCAGTCCTTCATTTCCAAAAAAGTGGACGGAAATGTTTTTTTTTTTTTAACTGTTTACTCATTCTTTTAGTTATACACGACAACGTTCAGTCGAGGGAGCAAAAATCCACCGCTCTCCCCATCAAATGTTACGAAGTTTCGAAATTCCCGGAAACACGTGATAATTAAGGGTAAACGTGATGCGCGCGCGCGTTGGATTTTCCTTCCCGTATTACCGTCTTCACTGCTGTCGACTTCCCACGCGACAAACACGCCGCCGTTCCACTATACTACATATAACAATATTTCGCTCGTAAAAATATTGATGAGTAAAAAAAAAAAATGTCAGCTTTTCGTAACTGGACATCGTAATACATAACTCATTTAATGAGAAAATAACGAAGCCAAATTAACATACTGGATTCACTTTTCGGAAAAGTCACGGATGCAAAGAATTACCAAAATTAAGAAATTTTGGAAAAAACGAAAATTCCATATATTATAAAAATAAAAATGAATCGTTAAATGTTTTCTCGATTTATCTCATTTTTCAAAAAATATTCTTCGCAAGTTCGAGGAAGTTTCTTACGAAGAGAAAAAATTGGAACAACTGTCCGGAAAAACGTAAAAACCGAAATTTGGAACATGATATGTTTAAACAAATAAAAAAAACACGTATTTCTCAAAAATTCAAAAACATTAATTATTTCTTTATTTATTTGGCATTTTAGGAAGTGTAAAATTACTGCAACATTGAGTGAAACTAAAAGAAAAAAAGTGTTTTGCTAACAACATATGAACAAAATCATTCACCTACCTATAGATTTCTACAAAGAACTACAATTTTCCAAACTTTTATTACATTTTTATAAAATTCAAACTTTCATCGAGTTTCGACTGGTCACTTTCACCGGCACACGAAATTTGAACTTGCTAAAAACTACTAGTCCCGGTATCTACGATTAGTATATTCTATTAAAATTTTCGGTCTAGTATGTTAAAATGCAGTGACATTGATTCGAATGATTTAATTTTTGATTACTTTGAAACACGATATATTTAAACAAACAAACAAAAAAAAACACACGCCTTTCTCAAAAATTCAAAAATATTCACGATTTTTTATTTATTAGGAATTTCCGGGACTGTAAAACAACCGCAACATTGAGTGAAACTAAAAGAAAAAATGTCTTTTGTAAACAATACATGAACAAAACCATACACGAACAATCCGGCTAAAATGTATAGTATACGTTTTAGCGAGATTATATAAATTTGTTACAGAAATGTCACACGAGTTAATAAATTGTTAAATCTTCCTTACATTGAGGATAGACATCCTGCCAATGTTAAAATAGATACAGACTGGGCGTTGAACAATAATTTCTAATAAAATGAAATTCGAGTAAAAACGTAAATGAATATCCGTAAAAAAAAAAACTGGGGGAAAACATAACGATACTCGTAACCGGAGTATCGACGCGTTAAAAAATCGAAGTTTCGTTCTGACTGAGTAATAGTTACGGAAGGAACATGTGATGTTTCGGAGCAAACACGTGTACCCTCCGAAAACTGGAGGATGGAAAGAGACAGAGATAAATGGATAAATAGTTTATTATTAGCGTGCTAGGATTTAATATTAGGTCTAGTAAAAAGAAATCCATGATTCTTTCGATAGCTCCAGTTATCTGTATTCTTTCAATAGCTCCAGTTATCTGTATCAATTCGTGACTTAATTCGCCCCACCTTTATTTCCATAAAACATTTTTGGCAAAAAAGTGTAACTCCTGTCAAAATCGAGCCGATTTTTTATCCATCTATCTCTGTCTCTTTCCATCCTCCAGTTTTCGGAGGGTACACGTGTTTGCTTTTCGTATGCAACAGTTCCGGTTACAGTTTGGTTATACGTATAACCGGTTGGGGTGTATACCCAGAGAGCATCCTATATCCTCGTTCTAATTAACCGATTCTCATTACGTAGTCTCGCACTAACGCTAGCGGTAGAGTGCTAGCGGGTAGGCATGCACGCGTTTAATGAGACCACCGCGCGCGCGATGTTTCGTCCGTCTCTCTACCTCCGTTTGCTCTCGGTTTGATTATGATACCAGCAGCCACACCGTCTCGTTCGCGTACAAGCGTAATGCACTCCTATCGATAGCCGTAAATAAATGATAGCCCAACGCGTTCCTGTCTTCCGGAATAATAATAATAATAACAATAATAGTCATCGTTTCAAACGTCTCTTCAATTGCCGGACGAATGTTGCGATGCGAAACGATGTTTCACGCGGTCGAACTTTTTTACCTTGAAATCCGGCAACCGGACCTGAGGCCGTCACCGATCTTCGGACGGTTGAGAGTCGTTGAAATTCAAGAATTGTTCATTTGAGAATCGGTTTTAGATACAGTTATGAAAATTACGATCAAGCTTGTGAATTCTAATTTTCAGAGCGCGTTGTTTAAACGCTGAACGGTTTAATATTTTTCATAATTATTGAAACGTTGTGTACATAATAGAAAATTGTATCAGTTTTTTCGGATACTAATTACTGTTCGTTCCTGTTTTTGAATACTTTCGTTTTCCAATGTTTGGACGTGTTATTATTGTTATTTATTTATTGATATTATTGTTATTTATTAATTTCGTTACTTTTCACGTATATTGCTAATATATCGAAATATTCAAACTAATGTCCGAACAATGGAACTCGTACGAGCATTGGTATTGTTACTTTGCTTCATTTCTTTTTTTTTTTTCTTTTTTTCTTTATTGGGGAAATTTGAAAGTTTGAGGAAAAGGTTGGTAAATATTCGGAAGTGCAACTGCCCGGGAAACCGAACAAACCCAAACAAACACAAAAAATCGGCTCGATTTTGACAGGAGTTACACTTTTTTTGCCAAAAACGTTTTATGGAAATAAAGGTGGGGCGAATTAAGTCACGAATTTCGAGTATTGTATCACTATTTGATACAGATAACTGGAGCTATTGAAAGAATACAGATAGCTAATAATAAACTATCTATCCATCTATCTCTGTCTCTTTCCATCCTCCAGTTTTCTTACGAGCCATGAGTGTTACGAGTTCATCTGCGTACCTCAATTGTAACTGGAGCTATTGAAAGAATACGGATAACTGGAGCTATTGAAAGAATACAGATAACTGGAGCTATCGAAAGAATCATGGATTTCTTTTTACTACACCTAATATTAAATCCTAGCGCGCTAATAATAAACTATCTTTCCATCTATCTCTGTCTCTTTCCATCCTCCAGTTTTCTTACGAGCCATGAGTGTTACTAGTGCATCTGCATACCTCAATTGTGTATACGCTGTAACTGTACACTGTTGAGTTATGGAGATGCACTCATAATTCTTGCGCAGTGAAGAAGAGAGAAAGAGGAGGAGGGGAGAGGAAGAGGAGGACACAAAGAGATAGGATGACGTATCTTAACGTCCCTCTCGCCAACGACTATGTATATTGTCCTTTGCCACCCGAGATTCCCGAATTACGATTGGACGAAAGCTTCCCCGTCGACCACGCCCATTCTCCTGAGACACTGTCTCTCTCTTCCTCTTTCTCTCTCTCTCCCTCTCTCTCTCTCTCTCTCTCTCTCTCTCTCTCTCTCTCTCTCTCTCTCTCTCTCTCTCTCTCTCTCTGTAGAATGTCACCCACACTGGATTGTCGCCTCGATCACTCCGAATGACAAAAATCGTTGTTTTCAGGGTGCTGATAGGATTCACTATACGAGTATGTTCATCAGTCTTATTTGTTTGTTGGGTTTGTTATTTTCTCTTTAACTGAGTTACATGTTCAGTTACCAGAAGCTCAAATTTTTCTCTAGTCATCAATATTTTTACGAGCGAAATATCGCTGAATGTAGTTCAATGGTGGCGTGTTTTTAACATTGGAAATCGACAGCAGTGAAGACGGTAATGTGGGAAGAAAAATTCAACGTCCGCGACCATCACGTTTTGCCCTTAATTGTCACGTGTTTCCAAGAACTTCGAAATTCTGTAAATTTTTATGAGGAGACCGATGGATTTTTGCTCCCCTGATTTAACGTCATTATTTATAAACCAATGAATAAAGAAATACTTTTTTAAAAATTACACGAAAAAAGAAATTTTATTTTTGCGTTGTAGGGTTATCAACATTTTTTTGAAAGATTAGTAGAATTGGAGAGGGGTAGGGATTGATAGAAACCGAGACTTCGATCAGGTTTCGTTCATCATCAGCTCAGCTTCGATCCCAAGGGTAGGTTTGGGTCCAGAGAATTAAATGAGAGCCACCCTTAAATCTTAACGTTTTACCCTCCTCCGCACCCTCTACTAGATTAGACGAACTGCCCCTAGGGAAAAAGTCGAGAACTTCTGATACACGTGCAACGTTCTCCTAGGGACGGATACTCTCTGATGAAATATTGTGACGTTGCGAAAATTTAGAATATCCGAAAAGAGAAAGAAATAAAAATGATTTTTGAAAAAAATAAAAATTATTATTATTAGAAATAAAAATGATTGTTAAAAGAAATAAAAATGATTGTTAAAAGAAATAAAAATGATTGTTAAAAGAAATAAAAATCCACGTGTTTCTGGGAAAAACTGATTTTAAAAACATTTATTTTAAAAATACAAATTTTTGATTGGTTTGTTACAGATACGTTTCTGTTCAAAATATTTCTGAAAATGGGTTTGAATAAATATTTTAATTTCGAGAGGCAGAGAATTTATTTGTGAAAGAAATGTCATACAAAATGTCATACATCGTATTTTATTTCATTACAAAAACGGATACAACTTTTCAATTTCCACGAACGTTTTTTTTTTTTACTGTTTTTAATCGCTACCGACTACTTCGTGAAAAACATAATGAAAATTGATTTTCAGGCTTTAAACAGTCAAAATAGGTCAAAATAAACCCAAACTCAAAGTCAAAATAAATTCAAAGTCACCGAATCGATATAATTGCTATGATTATTTCTAACTCGGTTTTCACCTGATACTTAACGTTTTGAAAAGTATTTTTCTGGTTTTTTTTTTTTTAAATAGATTGCTCTTCGATTCATCCCGATATCTCAATTAGTGTTCCCGGAAAGTCCTCTCGAATAATCGCTAACAAAAAGTGCGAAAGGATATGTGTAGAGAAATTGCGAAAAAAAAAATCATCGGGTCCATGAAATTCTGTCAAAAAACGAAAACCGAATGAAATTTCACGACTCAAGCGGCGTTCTGAAGAGAAAACGATAGCGAAGAGATTGCACTCGAAATATAGTTCCAAATCAAAAGGTAAACAAAAATATCGACGATTCAATGAAGGAACTCTTTTCGGTCGAAATAAAAAAAAAAATCGGTCGCTTCAACATTGTTTCTGGCGGGGCCATTTCGAGATACGTTGGTGCACTAAATACGATTTTACTACAGTATAATATTCAAATTTATTTATTTTTATTTTTCTGACTTCTTAAGTTCCAGTGAGGTGGCCGAAAAATCAGAAAAGTTTATTTTTCGATTTCTACATTTCATGATCCTACCCCAAAGTTTTGGAAAGTTGACAAAACAGACAATTTTTTCATTTCGAAAGTTCGATATTTCATCGAGTTAATGAAAAAAGATCGAACCCGCGCGTTGACAATTTACCCTTTAAAAAAAAAAATCGCGATTTCAATTTCGAACAAAATGCACATCAGCTAAACATGTTTTTTTTTTTTCATAACTCTAAATAAAATTAAAAAAAAAACCTAAAAATCATCTGAAATACTGTTGGATGATCTCCAACCAACAAAGATCCAAGTAAAAGTTCTTTCTTCCAAAAACTAGAAGGTAAAGAATACGAGAAAGCGAGATCGATTAGAAGATGTGAACGTAAACACGGTTGAATTCCGTAACTCTAGATAATCTCTTGAATCTCAGGGTGTATCGTAACCGGTGTTTTTCATTGGGATCGGAAATCTAGAAAGTAGACAAAACGCGATGTGTCGTGAATTGAAAAGCAACGTTGGTGTCCTCCCCATTCGTAGTCCCAATGGCCGGTTCTCTTTCGCGATCGGAAACGTAGAAAAAGTCCGCGATCGGGTCACGAATGGTTATCCGGGTAATCTAGAACCGGGCGAGTAAGAATTGCCGTATTATATTTTCCGGTAGCATTGTTGTAGCTCGGGCTGGAGGAGGTCCGGATCTCCTAGTAGAGAATACTCGTAAAAGGGGCAAACGAGACAAAGAGAGGAAGCGAAGGCCGCGTTGTTGGTAGAAACAGGCAACGGTTCCCCACCGCTCTTCAATCTATTTTGCTATGTCTCACTTAGCCTTACCTCGCCCTCCCCCCCCCCCCTCCACTTCTCGGGTTCCTCCCCACTCGTATATACCTTCGCATCCACATCGATGATGCTGCTTCTGCTGCAGTATTGCTTCTTGTGCGCTTCTGCTTCTCGAGTGTTTACGCAATAGCTGCTTTGTCCATCGAGCGATGAGAGGTATTGTCTGTCTGTCGAGGGGCTTCGACCGTCCGCGATCCGTACGTCTGCTGTTTACCGAATAGATCGTGGGATCTCTCTATCTCTCTCTCTCTTTCTCTCAGTCCTGCGTCTCTGTCTTTCGTCCTTAAGAGAGAAGAACCGGGTTCTATTGGGGGAAGGTGACTTTGAAGCCTTTATACTCCGGAGACTGTCTGCGAAACAGTCGGATGTATTGATGGTGTCCCTGTTTCATTCTCCGTTCCTCTTTCTTTTCTAAGGGTTGTTAGTTTTTCGGTTGATTTTTAAGTTTTTTTTTAAATGTATTTTTAGGGGTATCTAGAGTGGTGTCGCCATCGTCAGTCGAGTCAGTGGTACTACTGAACGTCTTGAATATTTTTGCGTTTTGGGCTTTTTGTTTTATATTGCGTTTTTTGGTTTATACTACGTTTCTTGGTTTACATTGGGTTTTTTCATTCTATTTTTATGCGTGATTGGTATTTTTCGTTGGATTATTACTGAGTTATTATTTTGTTAAATTTACCTATCTTATTTTTGTTATATTTGTTTTGACCTAATTGCTCGAAAGTTTTTTTTACTGGAGCATAATAAAATTCATCATCATCATCATCATCATCGTCATCTTTCTATCGCGTTTGAAAGAGTGAGAGGACCGTACGTTTGTACCTTTACGAGAGATATAGAGAAGCAAAGAAGAAAACGAGAGCACTATCGTCAAAGCCTCGAAAGTTCACCCTCTGGCTTTGTTCTTTGTGCTCCCGTACTGGGAGCGCACCTCCTCTCTCTCTCTCCCTCTCTCTTCCTCTCTCTTCCTCTCTCTCTCTCTTGCTCTTTCGCTTTTTGAGAAGGAGAGCGAAGAAGAAATTCATAGACCGTCAGGGTGAGAGGATGGAAACACGAAGGGGTGAGTGAGGGTGAGTCAGGACACAAGGTCCAAGCGAGAGAGTACGAGAGAGTGAGAGAGGGAGGGAAGGAGGGAGGGAGCGGGAAAAGAGAAGAATCCTGCCAGAATCTCGCGGGTCTCCTCCCGAAGCTTTGCAGCATTGGTAGACGTTATGGGAGACTCTCTTCCCCCCCCCCCCCCCCCCCCCCCCCCCCCCCCCCCCCCCCCCCCCCCCCCCCACGTCTTTGGCGCAGGCATTCACGACGCCAATGCCCCCAAGCTCCTCTATCTCTTTTTCCTTCCATTGCCCTCGTACTCTTTCTCCCTCTTTCTCTCCCTCTCTCTCTCTCTCCCTCTCTGCTCTCTTTCAACCTACCCCTTTTAGGTATATATTACCGATATATTGTATGATAAATAGGGCCCATCCGCCCCGACTCGTACAGCGATGCATAATTAAAGAGGCCTGCGAACGTGCAAACCGTTTCGCGGAGTACTAAGAACAGCCTGGCGATCCAAAGGTAGAACGATTATCGAAATCCGTAGCCTGAGAAATTCGTTCGTACGATCTTTCAACGATGCACCAAGGTTTCGAAAGATTCCAAATTGAAAGTGACCTCAAAGTTATCCGGATTTCATGAAACGTCAGAAAAATCGATTCCACGTGAGGTATAAGTCGAAATCGTGGGTTACCAACATTTTTACCAAAGCTTTAGTGATTTTTCGATCTAGAGAAAAGCGAATTGAGAGCATAAGATCTAGCACCACGAATTTCAACTTCTAATAAAGCGGAAAGGTCGTTTTCGATTTTTGATCGCAGTTCTTTTACGCTTGTTTTTTTTTTTAATATTTATGAATGTTCTATACTGCCAATTTAAGTTTCGAGTTTCTGACGAGTGACTTCTAAATATGGCTTATCGTATTCGAGATCCGGGTTGACGAA
Organism: Ophioninae sp. A BG-2022a; assembly: GCA_030523105.1. Lineage (NCBI taxonomy): Eukaryota > Metazoa > Arthropoda > Insecta > Hymenoptera > Ichneumonidae > Ophioninae sp. A BG-2022a. The sequence goes on from JAPYZI010008040.1 coordinate 10,049, forward strand.
TTTTTAAATTTTTTATTTTTTTTATCGCCTTTTCAACGCGCCTTTTTACACCGCTGTTATGTTCTTTGGACGCCATTACGGTAGCCATATTTACTACCCCAACGTGCCGGATAGAGAAACCGGACTGGAGAATCCCCACGAGCGAACGAGACGGAAATATCGAGTCCACACCAGGGGGTCCCCTATGGTGTTCGCGTACGTTCTCTCGTCGAGACAAAACACATATTCGCTTGGCTCAGCAGCCCCAGCGGTAACCCAGCACCACCACTGACTCTCCGAGAGCTCACTCCTGTATTCCTGTGTGTTTGTGTCCCTTCGCAGTGGTCTTGTACAGTCATTGTCAAAATTGAGTTCCCCTTTGGGGCGATTACTTTTCTGACTCCTCCTACGGATCACGACCAGTCACCGAATCTCCATCCTGGATTTGCCACGTATATTCCTGAATATTCGTGAATGTTGTTACTTTTGATAGCATTAAGCAGAATCTTTTATCGCAACTTGATCATTTATATTTATCGTCTTTATATAAGGTGTAGTAAAAAAAAATCCAGGATTTTCCCAATAGATGACTCGAGTTATCTATATTTTTAACCCTTTTGCACCGGAAGGGTCGTGTGTTGTTCCAGGCTGGAAAATTTGTCGTATTACGGCTGGTAGACCGTATGTCCCAGTTACAGAAAAACTAGGACGGAAAATTCTAGATGAAATCCTAGAAAATCCAATGAACTTAGTGAAATTATTATTTTTTGATGGTGCGCAGTTACAGCGCGCAGTTAAAAAGTTGAAGGTCTTGGAGAAGCATAAATGGACGTTTATGCGTTTCCAAGACCTTCACCCATTTAGGCATAAAAGTAATTTGATCTAATAAACGCTTAGAGAAGAATCATCTAACTGGGATGTAACTCAGTGATGCACACGGACATTCGCGTTACTTTTTAGCAAGCGCGCTGTCTTTGTCTCTGAATAACTTTGTCCGTTAATGAACGGTGAAACGGAAGGTTCTCCAGTATCCTCAACACTACGAAACGTCTTCCATCGTTTTCGGTCTCGGCTGACTTTTCATTTTTGCATCTTTCGTTATCGTTGCTCTCGACGGCATAACTGGACCGTGGCCGAAAGTGGAGCCAAAGAGGAGGAGGAAGGAGGGATAGCAAGCGGTAAAAGAAAGAAGAAAAAACGAGGGAAAAATGGAGCTTGTTAGCAGCCATGGGGTAACTTGTTAGGGCAGGTACTCCGGCAAACTAGAGGACCCGAGCTATGCTGCTGCTGCTGCTGCTGCTGCTGCTGCTGGTGCTGCTGGTGCTGCACTCCGATGAGAGGGCGTCCCTTCACGTATGTCAGGGCTTTCTCCATCCCTCTTTCTTCATCCATCCCCCTTTCATCTCTCCGTTTTCCTCTTCCATCCTCGGAAGAGGAAAGCACGTGATTCCGAGCTGTCCTCATCCTCCCTTCGCACACTCACTGCTTTCCACCTAGATGTGTACATCCCCGCGAGGCCTCTTTGCTCTTTGCCTTCGTACTCACGCTTCCAATGAGACATAGGTGGTGGTATTCACGGATACATGGAAATATATTTATATATATATGTGTGTGTGTGTGGGTGTACTTTCATATGTGCACAGAGAGCACGAACTCCTTCAGTTTCTTGGTGAACGCCGGGACAGAAGGGCCAAGAGAGCAAAGATGAAAAGGAGAGATGAAAATGGACCCTCTCATCTGTGCATCTCTCCACGCTTCATGCCCACGTTACAAGCAATACGTCGTGAAAAACTAAAACTCTACCCCCCTCGTCTCTCTTCACCATACTCTTCTCGCTCATCCCCTCCACTTTTTATTTCCTCCTTCACCCCTCTCCCTCCCTTGTGTGACCTGTCAAAGTTCTTCGCGACTCATACTGAAAGAAACGATACAAACGAGCCGAAACGAAACGAAGAGAGAACGCATACTTTCGAGGACCGGGTTAATAATTAACTGTTAAAGTGCAGAAGGCACTTTGAAGCTATGGCTGCAATTATGATGACGCGGAAAGAGAGAAAGTGAGAGAGGGAAAATGGGGTGGAGAACGCGAAGAAGAGGAAAACGTGGAGGGAGAGAGGACAGGGAAAAAAATCGTTTCGAACAAAGATAAAAATGAAAGGGGGTGGGGGAAGAGGACCGGATATACTTACGGAGTGGTCATTGAGGACCGAGTGCATGTAATGATACAAAAAGTAATTGGAGAGGTCTTGCCTACTTGGACATTTTTTTTTTTTTCGTGTAACTGGAGTGGGATAATAATTCTTGAAGAGAAGCTTAAGTTTTTGATGGCTGGGACCGAACTGATTCTTCATGATTTTTTTTTTATTATTTTTCGTAAATATTGTAACGATTTTTTATTGATAATAATAATTCTATTTAATAGTTATTCAGTAATAATTTATTTAGGAGATCATATTTAATAATTATTTATTTAATAGAATAATAATTCTATTTATTTTATTATTCTATTTTTTTTATTTATTTTATTTTTTATTTTTTATTATCATCTTTATTTTCCTCGAATATTGTCCCGATTTATAGGGACTTGATAATTCCCAATCGCTCTACGAAATTGTCATTTGCCTTTTTTATGGTAACCAAAGAATTCATTTATTTTTTTAATCAAGTAAATCGGTACAAAAGTTTCGAACAAAAGAAAACGAGAAAATTGTCTTCGAATTTCAGAATTGTCCATGACACCTCGATTGAGTAATTATTATCGAACGATTGATTTCCCTCGATTTAGGGAAACCGAAAAAAAATCAAACACCAATATTCGGAAGGTTAGTAATTAATTAGTGCACAAAATAGCGGATTAGGAAAATCAGACAAATTGGAATAACAAAAATTATTTGAATATCGTGACGAAAGAAAAAAATCTAAGAAGAAAGAAACACCGAGAGGAGCAAACATACGAAAGTAGATTTCAACGAAAATTTTAACAAGCTTGATACACGGAAGTATAGGAAGTGGAAAAGTGTATTTCAAACCTAAAAAGTCGAGTGTTCGTAACATTGCAAATGAAACTGACAAACACATGGGGTGAAGAGATCAAACCGCAAATGAACCAGGATGCGTTAGGAAAATGGTACCGATGGGTGTGACAGCAGAAAGAACGACAAAAAAAAAAAAAAAACAGGACAATTCAGTGTCCAGAGTAAAGCTGGATCGATCGTGGCGTGGTTCGTCAAAATGGAAACGCCAAAAGGACACTTTTGCTGTCCACGTCCTGACCAACCGTCACGTGACGTTTAATCATGACAAAAATAGTCGGAGAAACGGAGAAACATACCAAAGCTGATTTTCCAACTCATGGTTGACTTTCATAGGGTTCGAGCCTGGAATATAACTGGAACTTTGTAAATTCAATGTTAAAACCAACCCGGTTGATAACTACGTGATCCATTTAAGGCTCAATGGCTAATAAAGTCCACGTTTTAAATATCCAAAACTACAAAGTCAAAAGGATCGAGCTCTGATCGTCGAGTGTCCAACTTTGAATGGCCTCAATTGCTACAACAACCAACGTGCTATACCGAACCCAAACAAATTTGCAGTCGATAGAAGGCAACGATAGAAGGCTTGGAACGTTCGATCGTTCAATCGAATTTTTCAATATCTTTTATCCATATTTAATCGTCGTTCGGACAACGATTTAAAAGCATTTAAAACTGATTTTAAAATAATTGTACCAGATGTTTAAGGAACGGAAAAGGATCGCAGGTAGCGCTCGCAAAAGTGGTTTCCTCTTGGTAGCGAAGTATATACATATTCAGTCGCAGAGTCGACCACGAGACTCGGAGCCAAGTGCGCTCTCGTTTTTCGGTTATGCGAGGCGAGGCGGCTAGACGCTTGAAACCGGAGAACCTGCTGAACCCGAGGAGGACGTGTGTCCTCCCCGTGGGTAGCTGGAGATTCGCCCGTGAGCGCGCGCCCGCGCTTGCTCACGTCGTCGCCGCGGCGCTCTCTCTCTCTCTAACATCAGACGAGGAACAATTCCTAATTTCAAAGGGACCCGCTACTCTCACCGACGTCTACCTCGCTCTATACTCTCCAACCTCACGGATCCAACTTCCCATACATATATCTGTCTGCTTTTGTTCCTTCCAATCCTAGCGATCTTACACGTCGGGACTCTGACTTTATCTATTATAAATAGCCTTCTGTATAAGCGTTTCTGAATATACGAGATTTATTTTGAAAATCAAATAACATTTATTTTGAAAATCAAATGAAATTTATTTTGAAAATCAAATGAAATTTATTCTGAAAATCAAATGAAATTTATTTTGAAAATCAAATGAAATTTATTTTGAAAATGACATGAAATTTATTTTGAAAATCAAATGAAATTTATTCTGAAAAT
>JAPYZI010008058.1:0-11127 GCA_030523105.1 Ophioninae sp. A BG-2022a
GAGAGAGAGAGAGAGAGAGAGAGAGAGAGAGAGAGAGAGGGTTTTCGGGAGGCTGAAGGAGGGAGTGCGCGGAGGAGTATTCGAGAGGGCGACGATAGCAAGAGAGAGAGAGAGAGAGAGAGAAAGATAGAGAGAGGTAGCGACGTGGGGGTAAGAGTGAGGGGCCGAAACGGGAACACGAGAGGGTTGGTTGGCAGTGCTCTCAGTTACGCCGCGCCCCTTGCGAAGCGCGCTCCCACGAGCGCGAGAGAGCCTCGACGCAACGCGCCAAAAGCTCCCCCGTCTTCGATTCGTCTTTCGTAACGAAAAAAAACAAAAAAAAACAAAAAAAACAAAACAAGTAAATAAAAGAAAACAAACGAAAATAAACCAAACCCAAAACAAAAAAGAAATTCATTTCCTGTTTTGTCTTTTTTCACTTGAATCAGCTTCGAAGGAGGAAGTCCTCGAGGTTCGTATGCTCCAGCGAAAATTAGCTTGGGTCGCGAAGGATGAACAGAAACAAGCTACCTGATCCGGAGACCGCGTGTATCAGCGGTGGAGGCTGCGCCATTGGGAGCAAAGTCGACCGAACGAAGGAAAAGATAAACTGGTGATACTGACAGTGACGCGTTGAATTATTGATGATAAGGGTGGAAATAAATATCTCGTGACAGTGATGGTGCGCGTGATCGCCGTTTAAATATATTTATATTTATATGTATATATACATATATATATATATATATATATTTATATATTTATAGATACACATGTATTTTTTTTTACATTTTTTTTTCAACCAATCTTTGACGGAGGAAAATGAGTGACGAAGAGCCTAAGTGTAAAGATCAACGCAGGAAGTAGAGGGAAAAAGAAAAGTGCTCGTTTATCTCAAACGTACGGTCATCCATTAGCGAAAATGAAGAAACGTTTATCCTTCGGTGATGCTCGTCGACCAGTGACAATCCTTTCCTATACGTTTCTCAATCGTACATCATCGACGTCGAGGGCATATCCCCAGTCGTAATACTTGTCCGAACGTCTATACGTAAATCCCTCGGGAACCGTTGACCGATCGACCCCCGTAACAACCGCGTCTTGAAAATTCTCGTCGTCACTGGAAACGCGAACGAGAAAAAGAGAGTCGTAGGTGGGACCTTGCATTGGGAAACGACAGCCCGCTTCTCTTTATCAACAATCCCTCCTTCCCTACTTCTAACCATTTTATTCTCTTTTTTTCAACCTCCGAAAAAATCGTGCTTGGACTCGAAGTGGTAGTGAAAAGTTGCCGGGTATGGCCTCCTGTAGAAATCCCTTTTGGACGACCCGAGCGTAAAGTGCGATCGGGGAAAATAAAAAAAAAAAAAAAAACGTGAGAGTTTCACGATGGATCACGAAGAAACGTACGGAACGATGGGAAATTCGCGGCCTTGAGGAGATATTCTCAGGAGAACAACGGTGAGTTGATTCGGACGATCTTAGATTATACAAAAAAAGATTTTTTTTTTTTTTTTTTGATACGTATATTTCAGGAGCAAACTTAATCCTTAAGCAGAACTGTCATTTTTATCATTGTTGGTGGGGTGACAATTTTTTTTTTCCCACGGTTGAACGTAATTGGACATTTTTATTTTTATCCATTTTTACTAAATATATTATAATTGTAATAATAATATATTTAGTAAAAATGGATAAAAATTAAAATATAAAATAATGTCATCGTCTCGATCAAAAAAAAAAAAAAAAATTAATTATAATACGATTGATAAATTAAAAAATAATTATTCTTGAATTTCTGATTATTCGTTATTATTATTATCAAGACGATGGCATTATTGTATATTTTAATTTTTATCCCTTTTTACTAAATATATAATAATAATAATAATAATATATTATAATTAGTAAAAATGGATAAAAATTGAAATATAAAACAATGTCATCGTCTTGATAATAATAATAATAATAATAACGAAAGGTTGAAGATCTCGAATAATAGTGAAAATGATTCTAGTAATATTACTAACGAAAATGATCACAATGATACGAGCATAAAATTGTTGAATGTGTCAAAAGCCAATACAAAAAATGGAATAATTTCACGGTTGTACAAATATAGCAAAGGCATTGTCAATTATTATGACAGCGCGATGCACCGGTCAGCAACCAAATCGACAATATTAATAATAACTATAACATTAAAAATAACAATAATAAGACGGTGAATTTGTTACGCTTGGGTGCATCGCGACCAGCGCAATTAGCCCTCGGTCACGCGCGATTCATTAAGTTACTCGTACTCATCGAACCCTGGCGTAACTGGGCTATAACCGTGAACCGACCCAATTTTCGTGATCACTGTGGATTTTAAACTTCAATTGCACTCGCTTCCGTTGTACAAGTTCCCTCTATTGTGACATTATTTTTTCAGGGATCGTCGTCACTTCCAATTTTTTTTTTTTTGTTTCCTCAATACCGGCAAAATCCAATATTCTTCCGGCGAAAAATGTTTTTTTCATTTCGAGAATTTTTCATCGCCGGATGATACGACGAAACGTCGAAGGGCTTTTTAAAGTTCTGTCATTGTTATTAAAAAAAAAAGAAAAATATATGTATATATATATATTTAAAAAAATGGAATTTTGCAAATACTTGAAAAGCAAGCTTGCACGTACAGTTTGTTTGGGTTTTATTTATTTCACACCTGTCTTTCGATGATTGACCCAGCGTGGACTCGAACCACCGAGATATTAATAAATGGCTCTGGACTCGTTCGATATTCCATTGGTGGAATATTCTCGACGGGGTTTTCAGGATACACGTGTAACTCGTGCCACATGTTTATCGAGAAATATCACGTTCTGACGGCGAAAGGATTTCTCTCTCTCTCTTTTTTTCAACGAAAACGTATATGTGTCGAAGTGAAAACAAAAAAAAAAAAAAAAAAAAAAAAAAAAAGAAAAAAATTTTTTTTAAAAAAAAAAAAAAAAAAAACGATAAAGTTTTTTTTGCAACGATAAAATGTTGCTTTCTCGTATCGATACGGTCCATGAACGACCGCGCCCTCTATGAATACGAAATTAATAATGAGATCCGTTGCTGATTTTATTTTTTCACGCTGCCATGGAAGCGTGTGAATAAATTGCTGCTAGCAAATATCCAAGCTATTCACGAACGATAAAGCAATTTAAAAAGGATTTGCCATGGGTTTTCATGGATGAGACTTTATGATTGAGATTTTGCAGCTTTATTTGCACTTCGCAGATGTATACTTGTGCGTGGAGAAACGCTCGAACGTAAAGTAAACGAAAGCTATTACAGGTCCGGTCGTACGAATAAAACTTTTTTATAACGCACATTTTTATTTTTCCGGAATTTCATGTTTTTAATATCGCACGGTATGATTTTCGTCGTGGGAAATAATAAAATCGAGTTACGTTTATGAAACTGTACACCCCGAGTCCAATACCTGCTAATGGAAATTGCGAATATGCCAATAAAAATTGACAATTGAAATTGCCAATAAAATGGCCGATAAAAAATGCCAATAAAAATTACCGATACAAATGGCCGATAAAAATTGCCGATTCACTATTAAAAATTGCCAATAAAATGGCCGATAAAAATGACCAATAAAAATTGCCAATTCACTATTAAAAATTGCCAATAAAATGGCCAATAAAAATTGCCAATTCACTATTAAAAATTGCTACTTTACTATTAAAAATTATCATCTTGTCAACGAAATTGGTCAATCTGTCAATAAAAATTTCAATAAAACTAGCCAATAAAAATTGCCAATTCGCCATTAAAAATTGCTAATTTACTATAAAAAATTATCATCTCGTCACCGAAATTGATCAATTTGTTAATAAAAATGGCCAATATGTATAAAAGTCCCCTCTGTCAGTTTCATAAAAAAAAAAAAAATAGTCAGCCCTACAAATTTCTTGATACAAAAATTACTCATACGTATAAAAATCGAAATATCAGCACATTGACTTCCGGTTATATCGTAATTTTTTAAGGAAATACATTTTTTTAATAACGATTTTCAATGTAAATAAAAGAGTGTTTACTTCAGAATCTTTTTTTTTTTTTATCGCCCAAACTATAAATGACGGAAAATTGTATACCGCTCGAGATCTCGTGGATGTTCAACCGGATGAAAAAGTGTAACTTCACTATCGCAAGAGTAATTTTGGGAGCGTAAGGAAATTTCGTCGAGTCGTATCCACGGTGATATGCATTTTTCTCCTGTCACGTACAACGAAGCAGACGAGGTCTAATCGAAAGATTAGACTGGATTAGGAGTCGTATTTTTTTTATTTTTCTTTTTATTTCCTTTATTTCGGTAACTCCGAAAGACCGCGCACCGCGTCTGAATATAAAAAGGCTCGTTGACCGACTCACGTATGAAACGATTCTGTGGGAATACGTGTTCACGGATATATGTCTAAAAACTCGTGTGTATAAGTTCCACGTTGCCTTTTTCCACTTTATCTTATTCAACTGTGTCGTCGAAGGCAACCTTTTTCCCTTACGCTTTTCTTTCCTGAATTTGGCCTGATAAAAAGCTGGCACATTCGTGTCGAGTCGGGGGTTACACGTCTCTATAAATCACCGTGTAATTCCTAACTCGTAAAGGATTCGACAAGGGGAAAAAAAAAGCGATCGTTTTTGCACGGCTCGAAAGGAATTTCAAAATTCGTGCAGGAATTCCCGAAACTTTTCAATGGGGGGAGTATATGTATCAACGATAAGAGGCATTGTCCTTTTCACGAAGAACCCTTTTTCTAACCTCTGATAAAAAGATCAATTATTCTGGAGCATAATTACCATCGCAAACGACCTTCTTTTTTTTTGTTGTTTTTAATTGAAACATTCCGGTATAAAATGCGTCAGGTGTATAAATTTATTTCCTGTTTGATTAGGGTTGTTTTTTGTAGGGATAGTATATCAGGTTTCAGCAATGTTGTATCTTATCGAAGTCGCGAAGAAACTTTGGAAATCTTTGATAGAATAGATGGCTCCTTTTTTTTCGATTTTCTGATTTTCTGATGCAAAAATATTTATTTTTAAGTATGTACGCCGAGTCCTCGAAAGTTCCAACCAGCTCTTCGCAATTCGGTGGATAGGTCGTACGATGCGGAGCTGAGTGGTCACCGCTCCGAGTAACGGCTATTAACAATACCGTTTGGCGTCAAGTATCGTTCGAGGCTGAACTTTCACCAACCGATCGGTCGTGTAACAAATCTTTTATCCACGCCACTCCCTGGTGTATCTTCGAAGTGTCGGAGACCCTTGCGCCTGTGACGAGCGACGAGGGAAGCTGCGAAGTAAAAAAAGAAGAAAAGGAAAAAAAAGAAAAATAATAACAAAAAAAAGAAACGAAACGCTTGGACGTGCCGCGCTGCAAGCGAAGTTCCTCACGTGCCCTCGTAATGGACTTTGCCAAGTTCGAACGAGCTTTTAACTATGCTCCTTTATATACAGGAAATGACCCAGAGTCGAAGGAGCGTGCGCCGGAGTTTGGGAAGGAACGCCGCGCCCGAAATTATTCTAGTTACTCTTACCCGAAGATCATATATTCGCATTAAGGGGACGATTTTAAAGGTATCCCGAGGAAGCTTCCTCGTGCTGCTAGCCTGTCGTTTCCATATTCAACGGCGTGTTAACCTCATTGTCTTTGAAATCACCGTTAGCCAGGTATCAGGTTGTAGAAAGCTTGCTTTCAGAATGATGAACGATCTCGATACGAAAGCGACGTTTTTCGAAAAAAAATAAAAAATAATAATATCGGTCCTAAAAAAATTCGCTGAACAGTCACAAGTCTTCACAGTTAATACAGTATCCATATCCAATGTTCATCCAGTACCAGTCTTTTTATCGAATGAGTTTTTTTTTAAAAGCTTCGAATGCGTTTTTTTCGAAGCTTTTTTGTTTTTTAAATATTTTTTTTTGTTTTTTTTTTGTTTTCGTTTCAATATTCAACGTCGCGTTAACCTCATTGTCTTTGAAATCACCGTTAGCCAGGTATCAGGTTGTAGAAAGCTTGCTTTCAGAATGATGAACGATCTCGATACGAAAGCGACGTTTCCAGTCTTTTTACGGATCGAATGAGGTTTTTTTAAAAGCTTTTTTGTTTTTTTTAAATATTGAAAAAAATTTTTTTTGTTCAATGAAAAAGGCCAAGTTTCGTCAATAGAGCGTCGAAAGGATCGTCGATCTTTGAAAGACCAGTGACTCAGGGCGAGTCAAAGTTTTCCTCGTTCCACTCTATACGCGTATACATCGGGGCACAATTCGGCGCAATCTCACGACTACTCTTTCGCTCGAGTGAAAAAGTCCCAACGCGAGAGCAAAGAACTTTGTTCTCCTTCGTTCTACGGCTAGATAGCTTCATCCGGTGCCGGTTTATTCGACGCGGAAATAAAGATAAGAAGGTGATACCACGTGATACCGAAACGAGAAGGAAACACAAACTTCCACTGGTTTCTGCGTCGACTGGAATTAAGGTTAAGGCGGTTCGAACGTTTTTAAAGCGTTTTTAAAGCGTTTTTAAAGTTGAAGAGTACTCTTTCGTTTAGGTACAAACGGAGTCCGTCAATTATTCCCAATGAGCTTTCCAATTTTCAGTTACTTTTTTATTTTTTACTTTTCTTAAAATTGACGCTGGGCTACTGGGTGGAATATTGAAAGCTGGAGGTTTTACGTTCGTATCGGGTTTTGAAATAAATCGGTTTTCACTGGAATCGATCGTCGAATCGTTTGGCCCGGTTGAACGATTCGCGTTCTCACGGGCCCGTGGAACGATCGACGTAAGTGTAATCCCTCTGGGAGACGCTCAAGACGGCTGCTCCATACGAGTCGAGACTAATCGGTCGAGTTGCGGGACGTATCCGGCGCCAAGTAGGAAATAGAACGGAATAAGAAATTTCTTCGTGACTGACGATCCCTTCATTTTTCTCTCGATGTAATTTTCTTTCTCACTTCCGCGTTGTATGACTTCCGCCTTGTTTACGTAACTACTTTCACAACGGGCGAGAGTTTCATCGCTTGCCAACGAATTCTTTGGGATTTCTCGTGAGCGAGAATGAATAATACCAAAAATATGAAAAAAAAAAAAAAATATATATATATTAAAATAAAAGCTTTTTCGTTGCACGCTGCTGATGTTCTTCGAGGTATCGCGAACTTGGAAATATAAATACGGTTTGCGAAGCTTCCACTATTAATCATCACGGTAATAATAATAATTCTTTGGCAAACCGTTTGGAGCGCAGAGCTTCGCTTTCGCGAGATACCTGGCTGAATCCCCGAACGATATTTCGCAAATGTCACGATACGGAGTACAAGGAAATGGTGAGCATCGAGAATCCTGTGCCAAGTGTCATGCCAAGTTTCAGCTCGGAAGGATCCCCGTTCGATCTTTTCTCCTAACTTCTACTCATCTCCCCGAAGACGATTCTTTTGTGCTCTGATTTTTTTGTATTCTATACAGGGTTGGCTGGAGAAAAGATTTATTATTATTTTTTTTTTGGGGGGATTTTAGTAGCTATATTCTAACCCCTTAAATATGTCGATTTCTTCCACATTGATAAACGTTATTTTTCAAACGACTTTGTATTAATTCCAACTCTTTTTCTTGTATTCTTGTGTGCGTGTTTTTTTTGTTTTTTGTAAATGTGTGTGTGTTTTTTAATGTGTTTTTTGTTTTTTTTTTTGTAATATTTTTTTTTAGAAAAAAGCACAAGTTTCGTCAATAGAGCATCGAAAGGATCGTCGATCTTTGAAAGTCCACTGACTCCGGGCGAGTCAAAGTTTTCCTCGTTCCACGCTGTACTCTTTTACCAAATAGCCTGTAAAACTAGATTCTTTAGAAAAAGCATTAGGGAAGAGTGGAGGCTTGTTGCAACAATTTTTAGAAAAACTACTGTAACTTTAGATGTATCGTTTGAATTACTACTGTTTAATCACAGATTTGTAGTTTAACTCTTCTTCTATCAAAATTAATTGCAAAAAAAATTTTTTTTTCTTCGACCGCCAAAAAAAAATCCGCCACGAGTTTCCACTTTAGAGGTAGTAATTCACTCGAGAGATTAATCATTCTTCGACCACTCGCTTTGCTGCGGAAGGAAACGAGAACCAATCCTGATGCTTGTTTTTGTTTCTTTTCTTTTGGAAAATTTCTCTCCGCGTAATGCAATCGGGTGAATGGTTATACAAGAGTGCAGCCACGGAAATTCTCCTCGTTTAGCCGCTACAGTTGCCAAGATTTATTTATAGTATCGTTCGACCGAAACCGCACGGAGAGTGTGCGAAGATTTCGTCGCGGTGTTTGGTGGTGGCGCGGTTAAACGGGGCTTAGCGCTAGGTCAGGGAGCGCCTTGGACCTACGTTCGATATTCGACGGTTTCTGCTATCTCCACCTACTTTTCAACACACGTCTATTTATATCTTTATACGACGAAAGGTAATTTTAAGGACATTCGATGAACTTTTAAGGACATTCGATGAACCTCATCCATAGGCCCAATGCTGCTGTTTTTATATCGATTAATCTTTCACTATTTTCATTCCTTTTACGTTTTTTTTTAAAATTCTTATTAAAAATTAACACTTTTATTACGGTTTCGTAAAAATGTAATAAACTTTTTTTACATTTTCGTAATAATGACGAAGATAATTAAAATCCTGAAAAATTAATCGGATGGATTAATTTTTTTTTTTTTTTTACGATTTTCGTAGAACTATTAATTTCGGTGTAGTTGCTGAACAAAAATTAAAGCGATGAAAAACGACATCTTCCTCAATTTTCATACGTGTTTATACACGTTCAATTCTGCGTAGAAAATTTCTCTCTCTCTCTCGTTACTTTAGTTTGTCTATCTTTGGATTGTCTTTCACCTTGCACGGATATCCGGCGAGCACTTTGTCAAGAGAAGTTCTGGTTCGATTCTTGATATCCCTTCTGTCTTAAGGCTACGTTATTGATCGATGTGTATGCGCATCGTGGAAGGGTTTACCGATCCTTGTACAGGAAGATGAGAGGATAGTCGATAGGTTTAAGACGGGGATGAATTCTGGAGAAGGTTAAGCGTTTCTACAATGTGCCAGGCAGAAGTTCAAACGTCGACGATCGACATCGAAGATCTTCAAGTTTTCCCCTTAAAGCTGTTTACCCAAACTACTTGTATCTTGACAGCTGACGTTTCTTTCGAATCTTTTACACGCGATAAACATTTTTTTTAATCACTCCACGAACGGCTGTCGATCAAAATCTGTCATCCTGTATTTCGAGGTTTAATTTTAGGGGTACGTTTTCAGTAAAACGTTAAAAATCGAGATAACCTCATCAATTTTAAAAATTATGTTTTATCCATTTTTCGAGTTTACAAATTTATCGCAAACGAACATTGGTTAAATTTCGTAAGATTTTTATTTATTTATACTTAAAATGGACAAAAACTTCGCAGCTCTAAAACGAAATATTCAAAATTACTTCCTTATCTTTTATTATTTTTTCCCTACCTCTACCCTTTTATTAATTAGGTATAACTTTTCAATAGTCGTAAAAAAAACAGCAACAACTTACCCTTGCGGAAAATTGGCATTTCTTTTACGAATGAGGGACTCCGATGACTCGAGGCTTTCTTGATGGGATTAGCCTCAAATAAACCCTCAAAATCCCTGATTATAGGACTTCAAGGGTTTACTTGATAAAGTAACTTGAAAAAAAGTCGATTTAAAAAATAGGAATATTTTGGTTCGGGTTTGAATTCGTATGGATTTGAATAATGAGCTTTAACATTGACCTCGTTGAAGAAGCGTTATATTTCGAAGACTTTGGACAACGGATCCGCTGACTGGGTTTCGTCTTGCCTAACGGGCTTATTAGTTGATGGACCGGAACTCCCGAACGCATCAAAGTAGCTCTCCGGTCCTTGTAGCATCTTTATTGAAACATACATTTAGCGTCTTGCTTTTAAGTTCCTCCATTTCCTGTTCCAAAGTTTCCGCACTAGGGATAAGAATGTCATAAATATTGCATCACCCTCCTTCGTCTATCGTTTTACTTTACGGATTATTGGAAAAGCGTTTCTCGTTCGATTTCGACGTTTCAAAAGTTGAGGATCTTTTGCCACTCGCCCCTCCTGTCGCTCGATCTAACTGGATGCAACGCGATCGGCATTGACACAGAAATAAATCTCTTTCGTTCTTCCCGAAGCGGCGATAAAAGTTTCAGACTAAGGTTAAGGTTGCACCCTTCCTAGCATTGGTAACGTTTGTTTCTTTTTTCACATTCGAGATTCGTCTCGAAAGTTTCTCGTCTCGGTGAAAGCGTCACGCGCATGTGCAACATTGGAAAAATCGGATTTCGCGTTCGGGTGTGAATGCCAATACGAGTTTTGTACGTTTCTACGCGAAGATTGAACGAGCAAAGGGAAATCTATACAGGGTGTACAATAGCGCGTTAATTTCACTTGCGTCGCTGATAGAAATCCCGCGAACTCGCGGCTTGTCACAATCATCGATAGTCGATACGAACAGAATCGTGGATGAATATATTCGTGGTTTTCTCCAACCACGGAAACAATAGCAATTGTGAGTTTCGGAGCATCGAAGGATCGATAGGGGGCTTAGAAATCGAGCCAATCGAGAAACTTTATTGCCGCTGATTACCTTGACTCTCGATCACTGTTGGACGACCGAAACAGGTTTGAAAACGGGTAGAGTTTCATTACATTTTTACGGGACTTCCACCGCTACGTTCCACAGGAAAAGGAAGATAAAAGGGGGAAAGAAAACAACAGGGGAAAACATTTTTCATAAATACTCAACGAACGTTGCTGACCTGAATTTCGTGATTTTTGAGATTCCGGAAAAGTGGCCGGGGTAGTCGAACATTTTTTTTCTGTTTTAAAAGTATTAAAAGAAGGGTCTATACAATCGGAATTTTTCCGCTGATTACGAATATCACCGAAATTTCGTCGAAAGCACTGCACACGACAAAAAAAATCGTGATTTTAGAAGTTTTTTACCATTTTTTCACGAAAATTTTGGGTTTTGGGGAAAATTAATGGTAGATTCGTACTCAGGGGACAAAGTTACATCGAAATGGACCAATAAAAAAAATATTAA
>JAPYZI010008106.1:0-16915 GCA_030523105.1 Ophioninae sp. A BG-2022a
CTCTTCTTGACGAGGCCACGGACGTATGCGAATACTGAGCATTGCTAGCTTTTTTTTTTTTTTTTGTTTCTTTTCATTTTCCTAGCTTGTTTTTTTTTTTTTTGTTTTGTTTTCAGCTTAGAGGGTATTAACACGACAAGATTTTTAAGTGGCAATTTTTCAATTCGTTCGTTTCGAGCGCTTTTCTTCCTTTGGTTTTTTTTTTTTTTAATTTAATTTAATTTATTTATATATATATATATATATTTTTTTTTCAAAGAAAAATCAAAACCGTGGAGCAGTAGTACAAAAACATTCACCCAGTGGCGATGGCAAGCTTGAATAATTTTTTTTTTACACATCTAAGTATGTTTTCTTTTTCCTTCTATTTTTCGTAAACCGAAGCATCGATCGACGGTTAACGAAACGATCATTCCTTCAGCATCGTGAAGACTGATTTCCCTTATCAACTCTTAGAAGTTAAAATTTGTTAAGTAATTATACGGTTTGCTGACTTTTTCCTGATTTTGGCGATAAAATGTATTTTTTAAATTATAAAACAGCATAAACGACAGTTTTACGTGGGGTAAAATTATTTTTAAAATTTACGAATTAATTTTCAAGTAAGAAATAAACTCCGATTTTTTTTTTCATTTATTTATCGCGTTTTCGGGTATAAATAATGAGGTCAACCGTTTTTTGAGTACCAGATTTTTGTACGATTTCCCTTTGATTTGTTCAAATTCAATACCAAACGATTTTAAATCGCGGCGATGAAAATTTCCTCGAACAATTTCACGTATTTTTTTTACTTATTGCATCATCGATCGTGAAAAACACGAACAATGATGTACCATCGTAACGAATAATTAAACGGTAAAAACAAAACATAAAATCCTTGAATCTCGTAAATCTCAACAATTTTTTGAACCCCATTCGTTTCTTTATTTCGTAAAAAATCAAAATCCTAAAAAACCCTATCCCCTCGACATTGGATCATTATTTACACCACGAAGAAGCGAAATAAATGACGAAAAAAAAAACAATTCGAAGTTAATTGCCAAGAGAAGTCAAAAAACTGTATAATTACCATTCGTTATCGTTAAAACACTTTTCATATCGTCATTTACAGATAGTTTGTATGTATATCGTAGCTCAATATACGTTACGTATAGTGTAGTATGCATACGTACGTACATCCATGTATATATGTATATATAGTATATATTAGGTGTAGTAAAAACAAATCCATTATTTTTTGGAGTCAACCAATCGCAAACTGAGTCAACCAATCACAAAATTGTCGAACAAGTTCGTTTGGTACGACGTTTTATATTTCCAAAGCGAGACACGGATAATTAAAGCCATCTGTTCGAAAAATAATGGATTTCTTTTTACTACACTTAAAAAGTAGAGAATACTTATATATACATATATAAATGCTATTGCAGACACATATGTACAGGTGTACGCATATATATATATATATATATATATGTATATATATATATATATATATTTTCATATCACTGTACCGAGTGGCCAAACAAAATCGGGTGTGGTCTGAATCTCCCGAAAATATTCTTTGATCACCCTGTACGTATCGCTTTGTAAATTATTTTAATTGCTTGTATAGACGCTTGTTTAGAGTTGTGAATTTTTCGCTTTTTTTTTCCCTTCTCGTAGTCAATAAGTATAAGTGGACCCCAACGGTAGTCGAACGTTCGTGCCTGCATCCGCAAGTCTCGTTTTCTTTTTTTTTTGTTTTTTTTTACATTCGACTTTCTCGCCTCGAAATTAAATCGAGGACGATCTTTTTTTTTTGTTACTTATTCTCGACACGCGGGCGTGAAACATTTTTATTTGTTTGTTTGTTTTTTTTACTTACGGAGTAAATATTATTTTTATTTATATTTATATTTATATTTGTATTTGTATTTGTATTTGTATTTATATTTATATTTATATGTATATATATATATATATTTATTTATTTATTTATTTATGTATATATGTATTTTTTTTTTTTCGTGTAAATAGATTGTTTAAATACATAATTCGAAAGACACATATAGCAACGCACGAAAGATGCGTCAGTGAAATATTTTTAAAATACTCGGAGACGTTCCAGGGGAGTATCGACGGAAATGGCAAATATCTTCGTTATACGATCGTTGAAATTTTTTTATCCGCTGCGAGAGCGTCAATTCGGTTGTAGGTTTTTTTTTGTGTGTGTTTTTTTTTGTTAGCGATTTGAACGCAATTGTCGCGGGTCTTCAAGCTCTTGACCACACGAATTTATTTTCCATGGTACGCGTGTTTGAAACGAAATCGTGATAAATACTATTCGGTTCCGTTTGTGAGAAGCATTTTTACCAGACTTCAGTTTTCAAGATCTTAAAGTTCAAAGGTTGAGTAGAATTCAACGTTATTTAAATCAGTCGTCGATTTCGATCGTAAAGTAGATATAAAATATTTTTAAAAATCGCGTTATAATTTTACGAGTGTACGAAAATTCGATCGTTAAAATCGTGAAGATTAAATTCTTTGTATATCAAAACGAAAATATCGACAATAAACGTTTTCGCATCGGAATTATTATTATTATTATTCTTTTTTTTTTTTAAGATTAATTTTTTTCTTTTTAGCATTTGTACGTCATCGGAAATATATTACGATAATAAAACACTGTAAAAATTTGGATTTGCCATAACTGCCGTCTCCCCGGATTCGCGTGTTTCTTTGTTTGTTTTTGTTTTTCTGAAATATTTGTTCCTCTTGTCCGTTCCTCGCGTATAACTCGTTCCAACTTAAACGCGATTATTTTCCTGCTTATTCCGATCTAGCCTCTAAATTAACGAATCCCACGGACCGAGTTGCGAGTTTGACGATTATTTTATACTTCTGACAATTTTTAGTTTTTTTTTTTTTTTTTCTGTGTATATATTATTATATACATATATAAACCGAATTCTCGGTTCGGGCGATATTTCGTGTTTCTTTTGTTTATTCCTCTTTCGGCAGTATAAAGGAAAAAATGTGCTTCGTCATCGTAAAAATCCGCGTTTTTTTTTTTAACTTTTTCCTTAGCCTTCTTCAATATTTCCGACAATTATGCGTTCAATTCCACGAAAAAAGTCGATAAAACGTAAAAGTATTAGACTGTGACGTACGTCCTGATAAATCAACGGAGTGCACGAAATCATACGAGTATTTTCACGTGATAACGATTTATATATATATATATATATTTATTAATAATTATGTACGCATGTGTGTATATATATATATATATATATATATATATACAGGGTGTCCCATGTAAGAATGTCATTGTTTAAATGGGGAATTGGAAATGAAATTTCTAAACGATTTGTGTAATCATTTTTCCGGATCAACCCCTGAATTATTATGAATTTTATTACGAAAAGGCAGTCAATCAAACGCGCCTTTTGATCGGGCTTACGTTGGTCGACGATACGAAAGTGTGCTACTGCCCGGCGGAGTGTCACCCCCACCATGCTTATATCGATCGTCTCGGAATTTCATCCTCAACTTTCCATTTCACGGATGACATTCTTACGTGGGACACCCTGTATATAACATTGAAGTATTTTTGTGTGTGTGTGTGTGTGTGTATATATATATATATGTGTGTATATAGTATACAGATTATAGAAAGTTATAAAAGATAAAAGGATCGAGTATAACGTGTACATGTACAGGTGAGATCTGTTCTCGCCTACCTCTACAATAGTTTTTACCACTTTCAATCCTCTCAACGGTCGCTCGGTTCTCGACAGTTCCATTGTTACGCGGATTACCATTTTTTTTCTTCGTTTTTGTTATTTTTTTTTTGTTTTTGGTTTTTTTTTTCGCAACGGATCTTTGTTCACAGAATACGAAAAAAAGCCGAGTGACGTAGTGTTGTTTTATCGATCGAGTGATTAATCGTTAATTACGTTTTTAGTTTTGTTTCCCAATGAAAAGGTAAAGATGAAATGACGTTTTACGATCAGCCTAACACATTGTCGTCGTTCGTCATCATTATTATAATCATCGTCATCATTATCATCATCGTCGTCGTCGTCGTAATCTTCGTCGTCGTCGTGATTATTTCTATTATTGTTATTGTTTGAAATTAGGCTTCTTCGGAGTGGGAACCTTGAGAACTGCGCTTCTTTTTGTGATTGCCGTGGTGATGATTGTGATGATGATGATGATGATGGTGATGGTGATGGTGCGGCTGTTGCTGATGCTCGGTCTGCATCAAAGCGTCGGTCTCTGGCTGATTTTGATGGCCGACCAAAAGATCGAGGGTGCCGCGAGGGACCGTGGGCTGATCCGGGGCTGGAGGTGGCAAAGGTGTCGCTACCGGTGAATCGGCTGGCAATGGCATACAATGCAACACGTAACATCTCACCGTCGCCAATACTATTCCTGTTGATGAAACGGGAGTCGATCATATTTCGAGATTAAGTCGACCAAGTTGTTATTTTTTATTGCGCGAGGAATTTCGTTATGGAAATTGTGATAACGCTAAGAAAGATTCTACTTTGAAACTCTGGAAAAATGGAGTTTCTTTTTTTTTGGGGTGGGGTAGGAAACTCCGAACTTTGATTGACCAGAAAGCTCAAAATTTCGAATTTTAATATTTCGAAACTACAAACCCAAACAAACCCAAACAAATTGAGTAAAACTTTAGCTAGCAGGGACATTAAATTTGTTTGGGTTTATTTGGATTTTTGCTGCCACGAGCTTTACGAAATTTGTTTGGGTTTGTCTGGATTTTTGCTGCCATGGGCTTTACGAAATTTGTTTGGGTTTGATTGAATTTTTGCTGGATTGAGCTTTCCATGGGCTTTACGAAATTTGTTTGGGTTTGATTGAATTTTTGCTGGCTTGAGCTTTACGAAATTTGTTTGGGTTTGTCTGGATTTTTGCTGGCATAAGCTTTACGAAATTTGTTTGGGTTTGTTTGGATTTTTGCTGTCATAAGCTTTACGAAATTTGTTTGGGTTTGTTTGGATTTTTGCTGGCATAAGCTTTACGAAATTTGTTTGGGTTTGATTGAATTTTTGCTGGCATGAGCTTTACGAAATTTGTTTGGGTTTGATTGAATTTTTGCTGGCATGAGCTTTACGAAATTTGTTTGGGTTTGATTGAATTTTTGCTGGCATGATCTTTACGAAATTTGTAGTTTCGTAATATTACAATTCGTAATTTTTAGCCTTCTGGTTTATCGAAGTTCGGGTTTCCTACCCCGCCCTTTTTTTTACATTTTTCAGAAAGTAAATACTCGAAAAATATTTATTATTTCATCATTTCCATTGCGTTCAAGTTTGGAAGAGTAGGAAGAGGGAGGGGGGATTAAAACTGGGGTTTTTCTTACCCAATACAAGCAGGGTTGCACCTGCTATGAGTAACGCGAGCCTGTGATCGGTGGTCGTTGCTCCCGGAGCCAACTGGACCAGTCCAACCACCAATACGACCGCTCCCAGCAACAAACAAACGACGACTGCGTGCAATCCTGATATCTACGAATTTTTGAAAAAAAAAAAAATAAAATAAAAAACGAATGATTATTTTTCATGGAAACACGAATGGGAAAAACCCCACAAAACAGAAAAAGGATTGTGTCTTGAATACGTTGTGTAGCCAGCAATGTGTGAAATGAGATTGGATTCGGATACACTTCGATTCTACTCACTACAAAAAAAAACAAAAAAATCAATACTCGAAAAACTATTAGTTTTTTCCATTTGCAAAGGATTTCTTTTTTCACATTGCACTTCAACGTTTGATAAAAAAAAAAAATCCAATATCGTGATGATTCCGAACTCGCAGTCACCCTGTATAAAGTAAAATAATTTCTAAAAAATAATAATCTAAATAATGAGCTAAAAGTGTTCAAATAATAAGCTAAAAAAATGAAAGTAAAATTTTCGAGTTATTAAAACAATCGTGTTTATCCAGATACGTTTTGAATCTTGTGGAACATGAACAAAAAAAGCAAACAAAAAGCCCGAAAAAGAAAAATCAACTCCAGTGACAAATTTTCGAAGTAAGAAATGTTTGATTTTTTTTTTTTTCAC
Organism: Ophioninae sp. A BG-2022a; assembly: GCA_030523105.1. Classification (NCBI taxonomy): domain Eukaryota; kingdom Metazoa; phylum Arthropoda; class Insecta; order Hymenoptera; family Ichneumonidae; species Ophioninae sp. A BG-2022a. Next base: position 6,075 of record JAPYZI010008106.1, read on the forward strand.
GATTCGTTCAAAGCTGTCAATTGTTGTTTACGAAAAATGGGTGGGTATAAAACGTAGTTGGGTGGCACGAACGTGACCCACATACGAGGAATGAACTTTTAATGATGTACTCTCTGCTCTGAGCTAACATTTTTTTTTTTTTTTTTTTTTTTTTTTTTTTTTTTTTTTTTTTTTTTTTTTTTTTTTTTTTTTTTTTTGTTTTTTTTTTTCTTTTTTTTTTTTTTTGTTTTTTGTTTTTTTTTTTGTCTGCGGTTGGATACGCGTTGTAGAGATACATCCGATACTCACTTTACCGCAAAGGTAGAACTCCGGCATGGGATCCAGATGGCTGTTATGACCGTGTGGGCTGGGGGTTGGGGGTGAGCCCTGAGGGGGTGGCATCCATTGGCCAGCGAGGTAAAGCTGGCTCGGACGTTTCAGCCTTTTCTCCTGTCTCCTGCGCTCGTGGCGTACAGCCACAGCTGGCATAGCACCGATCATCCTGCGGATCGTTATTCGTCAGGGTTTTACGAAAACTTGGAAGGAAAAAAAAAGAAAAAGAAAAAAAAAAAAAAAGAAAACGAAGTTAGGAAAGTGCTTCTTCCAGCAAGAGAATAACGCAGCTGAAAAGAAATGACCAAGTCTGTGGATAAATAAAAAAATACGTGACATTCAATGGGCTCGAAGTTGTCATCGTTGCGACGAAATTCAGTTTTCTCATTTTTTTTTAAATTTTCTTACATCTATTGTGTGACGAATGATTTATTTTTTCCAGATTTGAATTCCGAATTGTCACAATAAAGATTTGGATAATTATTGAGGTGTTTTTTTTTTATTACGATTACAGTGATTTAAAAAAAAAATGGACGAATTAAAAAATGATGATTCTTAAGTTGCGATTTTTTCGACATCATCATATTCATCATATTCAAAACTTGGTAATTTTTGGGATCCTTCTTTTTTCTTCTTTTCTTTAAATTTCGCAGCTGGGAAAAAAAGTTTGGTTTTTCGGTTGCTGAACATAATGGTCTCATCTTGTTGCAACGTTGCTGACAAAACAGCGTTCCTTCTTACACAACCTTTTGTTTCTTTATTTTTATTTCGAGGAGGCTCGGAACGGCGCAATGCACTTTCATGGCGTATGAGGTTCTTGAACTATAAGCGAGACGCTGTGAACTTTGGTGACCTCGAATGACCCCAGCTCGGGTCGATACGTCACTACAAGCCCAGATACTGCCTGCCCAGAACTTCCCCTGTTGTCCCACCAACCCTCCCAGAACTCCAGCCTCATTGGCATCGTACAGCCAACACCCACACACCCCTTGTAAATGATCCTCGTACGTCCCTCACTGGAACCAAGAATTTTTTATGGGGATGTTGCCGTGTCATGGCTCACGAAACTCTGGGAAATAACTGGGATAAATTATCGCGAAGTAAATCACTTATGTTTTCCATTAAATATATTTCGGCGAAGAAAAAGCGTGGTAGATATTTATTTTCTTGTCGTTTTTCATTGTTAAATAATTTTTTAACTTTTTCGTATCTCCAAAAACAAAAATTGACCGGTAAGCGAATGAAAAAAGTTTCGGATAATAGTGACGGTTTTTTTGGTAAAATGACAAAACTGACACGGACCTTCGGACGCGTTTTTACATGCCAGATATCTCGCATCAACGTTCAGCGAATTTTTCGTTTTTTAAAAACTACGAAAAATAAATATGTCGTGCTGATGTTTTTGTTTTTTTTTTTTTTCTTTCAGAACTCGTTCCATTCCGGTAAATCATATTTGACTAATAATTCTGAAAATCTTCTTTTTCACAATTCCATAAATTTATGGATTGTAAAAAAAAAACGTTTCGTATATAACTGAAATATTCAGCCAAACAAACCCAAACTAAAAATTCGAAAATATTCTTTTTCTCGATTCCATAAATTTGCAAAAAAAAAAATGCAAAAAAAAAAAAACGTTTTTTTATTGTTTAAAACCAACTTTCCCTTCGCTCAATACTTTTTATCGGAAAGCTTTAGCAGCGTGTGCTTTCGTATGATGGTATCGACAAATCCAATGACCGTATATTTCGAAAAGTCAGTTTACGATGTCCCTGAAACGACTGTTATGAAATACGCGATCGTAGGAATACAAAAAAAAAGGTTCGTGAGAGCAGTGTTTGCCAAAGTTTGTCGCGTACGTAGAACGAAGGTCGTCATTCGCAAGGTTTCAACCGAAACGTCAGGCTGGGTATTTCGTGTTGAGACACCATGATACGGAAACTATTCCCAGCGATAAAAGCCAAAATGTATAAGACTGAGATATTTATACGCAGGAAAGTAGCGTCCACTCACGAAACGTACCATCGGTGGTTCGAGGTTGTAACTCGGTTGCCAGGGGCAGCCATGCAAATTATTATTATCACGGACCTACTTCACGATACATTATCACTGACGGATTGATGAACGATGAAAGGGCGTAAAATCTATCCAAGTACGTAGACTGTTGGTTTCTGGATGCAAGGATGAGAAAATCGAGTGAAATAATACAGGAGAACTTCAATCGTATTAATCCTCTTGATGCTTTATTCCTTTCGTGGTAAACAGCAATTACCTTTCAATTATTAAACTACAGTCAACAACCTGAAAATTCTGAGTCCCGGTGTCACGATCCATCAATCTCAAAGCATATTTCAAATTTCATGCCGAACGTTGATTCAAACCAATGAATAACGTATTTATTTTATTGTACGTACAATTAAAAATTAATAATAATCAAAGTATCATTAAAACCTGTAATAAAAATAAATAATAATGAAGACACGCGAATCACTTCACGTCGATCGTTTCTACCGGAGGGATAAACAATTCCTGAGAAGCTCTCGCGAGAAATTCGATATCCAATCACCTCGGGAAAACGTTCTGGGCAATGACGTACCTACTCGACTCGTGGAGAAAATTGAAGAGACTCTGTCTAAATGCCGAGCGAATTCCTGGCATGGAGAACACGAGGCTCCTGCATTCTCGTGACGAATAAAACAATCGTTTAATCGGTTATACCTTTTTCTTTTTCATTTCCAACGTTCAATTATCAATTAGGAATTGAAATATCTCTCGATTCTCGTTTCGATGTTAAAATTTGTTTCGTATCGGCGAACGAGACGGCGGATGGGGAAGAGGGCTCGAGAATCGTGGATTTATCGGAATGGAATTGCAGACCGTCGCAATTATTTTGATCAACAAAATTACAAACGTTACAGAGCGCTTCATAAAGTTTTATTCTCGAAAATTCGTGCGTTAAATATATATATATATATATATATATATATATATATATATATATATATATATATATTTGTATGTATATATATGTATATATATATACGTGGTATAATAGAGAAATGCGATAAGAAAGCTTATTCGTTTGGATAGTGACAATAATTATTAATAATGATAATAATAATTAATAGCAATATTTCAAATATACAACTAGTATATCTATTACAGTCGCATAAAGAGCGTATCGCATAATTATGTACATATATAATTACACCGATATTCCACTCGATAAATATTATATGTATATTTTTCAGTTTTCGTCGTAATCATAAGTGACAAATATTCAGGATCGTGTTTCGATATCATAACGGGGCTTCTTTTATTTTTCGATAAGTTACGAAATTTTAATCGAGCGACGGATTTTCGTAAAATCGGTTTTTGGGAGAAACGAAACGAAAAAAAAAGGAAGAAAAAAAAAAAATGGAACGTTTCCCAACACGCGTGAAAAACCGTAGATGGATTTCCGGATCTCCGGGTATGAATTTACTTACGTTTTATTCGTTTTTGTAAAGTGCCATGTACGAATAGGTACAATGATCGTGGAAAAAAAATTACGCGGTAAATTTTTGTCGAATTATCGACAATTTTTGTATCGTATTTTTTTTTTTTTTTTTTCTTCTTTTTTCGTCGACACGACGACTCGTCGAAAACGGTCGGAGAGTTTCGGGTCAGTGCTTGGAAGTCAATAGTCTCGAGATAAAAGCGAAAATGCTTTTTTTTTGTTGTTGTTGTTTTTTTTTTTTTACTTAAACAATTATACGAGCAATATTCGTAAAATTATACGCGAGTGAGCTTGAGAGTTGAAACCCTAAGAAAGAATAAGCATTATTCGATCGAAGCTTATCGTTGGTCCGTAGACATTTTTGTGACGTTTCAATTGTACTTAAACTTTCGATTTTATCTTTTCATTTTATTTTTTTATTTTTATTTTTATATCGTTGTTACGATTTTTGACCGATCGCAGTAACGAGAGGAAATCAATGTTGCCTGAAATCTCGTCCCGAATCGTGCACGATTTTTCAGTGGATTATCGATCAGCGAAACGGCGATTTATCGATTTTTGTGAAAGTTCGAAACATTTGGAACAATATTTTTTCGAGGATTCGAATTTTTCATTCCGCATCGTCCTAAAACGCGATCTCGTAAAATCGAGCTTGGAAAGGCGACGCGACAAACTTTTCGCTTTTGAAAAACGCTCGCTGTGTTTTTTTTTTTTTTTTTTGTTTTTTTTTTTAATTTTATTAGCAGCTCGCGAGAAAAACGACGATTCGCCGATTGGAAAGCACGGGCGTGGCTCGTTCGCTTCCTGCAATCGTATTTTATTATTAACATCATCCGGAATTTCTGAAGGATAGAAAAAAAAAAAAAACAAAAACCATAAAACCATTTTATTTTCCGGTACTGCAAGGGCTTTAATCGTGTGCCAATAAATGACATCGAATTATGGTTCGAGCGAGGTACCTTTCCAGCGACATCGAGACCATTATTGCCTCCTCGTCTTTTCATACCTTTCAATAATTCTCGAGCGAAAAAAAAAAAAAAAACTTCACTATTTCAACGGTCCTTTCACAATCGAACTCTTTCATCCCGTTTCCTGCGACCAATCACGATCGTATTTTTTTTTTTTTTTAATTTTTTTTTATTTCTCTTTTAATATTTTATACAAGTACACATTCTGCCGGCTTATCACGATTTTTCGTAATTTCGTAATTCGATATCATCCTACGATCCACAAACGACGTAAACGCCCGATTCGGGAATTCATCCTTACATATTTTGTTTCGCGATGCGAAATAAATTTTACGATACATCGAAGAATTAAAAAGTAAGAAAAAAAAAAAACAAAAAAAAAACGACCAGTGACAAAGGCACTTTCACGCAACTCTCGATGATGAATTTCCGAAAATTAAAAAATCGCAAAAAAAAAAAAACTTGATTCTTAGGTTACGTTCAAACATCCTGGATATGCGATGTAATGGAAACATTTTTCTTTATCGTGATTCTGTAGATAATACTTCGATTCTTCAAATTTTTTATTAAATACTTGCGTTTGAATATAATACGTGTGTGGGCGTGTCGTTTTATTTAACTATAAGTGTATATTTATCGTATAGAATAAGATTGTTAAAACAGCTCCACTTTGTCATTGCGTGAGTCAATAATACATTTCTTTTTTTTTTTGTTTTTCGTCTTTTCTTCTTTTTCATTGGATCACAGAATGGTAGCGCCCGAGCGTGGCAATTCAATACCTTCGTAGATTTTCGAAAACGACCGTTCCGTGTTACAGTGGGTCAATTCGCTTTTTTTTTTTTTTTTTTTTTTTTTTTTTTTTTTTTTTTTTTTTTTTTTTTTTTTTTTTTTTTTTTTTTTTTTTTTTTTTTTTTTTTTTTTTTTCGCTCGCGTCCATTCGGACGAAAGCGATTCGAGGAGTCGTTATTAGGATCGTTGATCAGCGTTTGGGAAGGAGTGGAGGTAGTCGTGAATATGTTTGTCCTCAAAATGATTCATTTTCGAAAATCTCGGAGTCTAAAGCTAGCGCACGTAGGAAAGTATTCGAGGTAATATAAAATGGAATATAATTATACGTAATGTTTTTTGTTTTTGTTCTTTTTTTTTTCGATTTTGTTTTTTTTTTTTTTTTTTTTTTTTTTTTTTTTTTTTTTTTTTTTTTTTTTTTTTTTTTTTTTTTTTTTTTTTTTTTTTTTTTTTTTTTTTTTATTTTGTAACTGGACGTTCGACGATTAAGGATAATACATTATTTTTATTCTACAAGCAGGTTTTGTCGTTTTCAATGAAAATTCATTTTTCTCACTATAATTGCGTTTCAGCCTAATTTCAAAGCCGAATATCCCTTTCTCCAAACACCCATCGTATTCTTCAACTTCTCGTATGAAAAATGACGTTGAAGTTTGCAACGTTGAAACGCAACGAAAATCGTTTTAACATTAATCATCAACATTTTTTTCGGCAGTTCGAAGCCACGAGGAATACGCAAACATTTATTTTTTTTTAAGGGTTTCAATTCAGGGATTTATTATCTAAATGTACAAAATACAATTTTAAACAATAACGAGAAAAAAGTTAAAATGAAAAAAATTCGTTGCATTTTAATAATTACAAACTTCAACCCCATTATGAATTTATTATTATTTGACCAGGAGTACGAAGATATTCCGAGATTTTCCGGATTTTCGATTAAATCGAATTATTACTTTTGTCATTTTCGTTTTTTAGACCATTAAATTTGACGTAATTGCCACTACCAGTCTTTTCGTAACAAATTCTCGTCTGATAGTTTTCTTTCGTCACTGGTTTATACGAACGCAATATTTCTCGTTAATTCGACGACTTTCGTTGAACGAGTTCGACGTTCGTAATTTCGTAGACAATTTTTTACTTGCGACATTCGGAGAACGCGTTTTCTCGCATTTTTTGCTTTTGAGTGAGCAATGAGTATGTTTTTTTATGATTTTTCTTGTTTTATGTTTTTTCTTTTTTAAATTCTCTGCTTGGCGATTCATCTACAGATTACGTGATGATTATACGATGCTCGAGATAACGTTCAAATTAATATTAATAATATTACTCGATCGAAGACAACGTTAAGTACTTCCATTCGATTATTCAAGTCCTTCACACTTTTTCACTAAATTAACTCAGGGATTCTCGCGCTTTATCTTCTCGCTGGCGAGAAGTCCCTTAAGTTTTTTTTTTTTTTTTTTTTTTCATCCACCTATCCTCGAACAAATATGTTCTTGGTCCTTGGATTATCTCTTACGTTTCTTATGTATGTAAAGATTCTTAATTATTCCGTAGATAAGTCAATTCTCGTCTTTTCAAATGAAAGTGACTTTTTGAAAAACGACCACGATACCTATTTGAGTTCGTTTCTTTAGTTCATTTTCGCTCGTTGAACTCCCAACATCAATCCGATGAAAACTTTGAATGAACAATTCGATTATCATTTTGCTTAGCATTAGCGGATGGTCTTTACGAACAGAGGAGTTACAAAAATCTTCGATAGTGGAAAAATATTTTAAACGATTGGTGTTACGAAGAAATCAAGTTTTTCGGATTTTCGGACACTCGTGTACGATCGTCGTCCCAAAATCCGAAAATTCGTCACTCTTTTTTTCTCAAATTTACTTTGAGATTTCAAACGTCAAATATTTTTTTGAAAAATGATATAAACTTTTTGATAAGTGTTGAGAATTTTTTATCTCACTTTCATTTTTCAAAAAGTTCGCTGTTCAGCTGATAAAGAGGATTGATTTCTCCTTTAGATTTGACCAGATTATCACGCAATATTAAACTTATTAAAAAAAAAAAACAAAAAACAGCGTTTCGATAATGGGTAATAAAATTGAAGACATTTTTTGCGGAATGTTCGAAAGGAATGTTGAGGCAATTTAAACTTATCGAATTTCCGTATTCGATCGAACGAAAATATTTATAAAGTATTTTTCGTAAATGGAAAAGAAAAACGACATTCTTGATTTTCCCTAAAGTTCAATTCAATGCTCAACAGAGCTTTTCCCATCCAGCGATCAATACGTCTGATTTTTTTTATTCGTTGGAATACTTGATACGATTTATCTCGTATTCTCCCATGTATAGCTTTCAATTTATGGCTCTTTGCTTCGTATCATATCCATGAACTCGATTCCCCTGGGTCATCGTTTTCCCCTTTGAAAACGTATCGAAATAATACTTCGGGAGATTCGATTTTCCACGTTCGCGGTAATTGATTTTTCTCTCCGAGTACTATTTACCGCGTAATTTACACGAATAAAAATTTATCTCGTCGATATTTCCGGCGTTGGAATATTACCGTTTATCAAATCTGTCCAGGTCTCTAATTTTGACGACGTACATCCATCCATCAATTTTTGAACGTCGATCGATCGCTGCTTACGAGACTAGCGATATTTATTTATGAGCTATCAATATTTTTTGATTCGAGAGAAAAAACAGTCGTAAAAAATGGAAGTTTATTTTTTACTGTTTTTTTTTCTTTCTTCAATCTACCTCCTCTGTGAACCATCGATTATCATTTCGTTCCTCCTGTTTGACTTTCCATTCGTGCTGTAGTTGCAACGCGGCTGAAGGAAAATTTGAACATCGCGAAACTGCAAAGAGGAACAAGGGGGGGGAGGTGATTATTAGAAATCGAGGCTTTCAAATCTTGCTTGCCTTTTGTTGAAATATCGAAATCAAGGATTTTCATTTGGAAGAGATTTCTGGACAGGATCGACTGTTTTGCTTCAACGAACCGAAAATTCTCTCATACAAAATACGAACTAACCACAGCCATTAGGGAAACAACAAACATTACATTTTTCAGGAATAAATAAAGAATGGATCTTAGCCAAGGTATTAACGTTGAATAATTTCGGTGATAAAAGAAAAAAGAAATAAAAAATTGATTGAAAAATTCAAAGTGAAGACGTTCGAGCTAGCCAAATGGTAGTTAAACAGTCGTTACTTGTTAATACTCATGGTAGTAATGAATAATGGATCTGAAAATGCCTAAATTGAAGAATCAGTGGAATTTCATGTTTCTATAAGTTTCAATGTAAGCCTTTGATTTCAATGAACAAAGTTCAACATGTTTGAATAATTTTCATGTCGAAGAAAAAATTCTATGAAACATTAGGAATTCGAAAATATAAAATAAAATAAAAAAAATAAATAAATAAAAGACGGACGCGCAAGCCGAAAACATCAGCAGCTTCGATCATTCGTTTGCGACATCGACGGAAAACTCGGTTCGGGTGAGGCTTCATGAAAACAACTTTCACAATTCGTTTCATCGATAGATTCCTAGCGACGAGACTTCCACTAAATAATTCCCACAACTTTAATCGCGGAAAAGAATTTTCTCGTCGAAACTTGCGGAACTATTTTCCGCGTATCGGCGGGCCTGAAAAGACCATATCCAGGAGCCGGTACGAAAGCAATTCTCCGGCGTGGTGAACGACGGAACGTTATTTTCAGCGTTAGCCCTTTCGCGAAGAAAGTTGACGCGGATGTTCAATTTCTGGTTGGATGAACGAAGATTGGTCTGTGCTCTTGATGATTGTGATTGCCGTTGTGTTTGTAGTGTTTGGGTTCGGCGTGTAGCAATTCTCTTGTTTCGCTGGGTGATCCAGGGCTGAGACTGTTGGTAGTGGATGTTTCAACGCGATCGCTTATTATTTCTTCCTCGGTGATTTGTTCGAGGAACAATTGTGCGTTTTGATGATCACCATTGGCGACGGGTGGTGGCGAATAAGCGGGAGGTGGGCTGCGCGGTGGTGTGCTCGAGTTCTTTTCGCTCTGGACTTCGATAGAGCTGCAAGAATTAACGTTCTTCAATTGTCTGACTTTCCTCGCGTGTCTGGTCGTCAAACCGCCGGTTTCGACGTCCCTCTCGAGTCGGTGTCCGGACCGGGATCTCGTCAATTGTCTTTGAACGTATTCCTCGAGATCGTTCTCTTCCTTTTTCGCGATAACGCGGTTCAGTATTATGAGAAATATGCCAACCCCGACGGCGAATATCCCGGTTACAACGAGCTCGTTCCACCAACCGTTCGATCCCTTGGAACTCCATGTTGCCAAATCACCGGGCAAAAGACCGCTGACCAACAGAAAGCCACCCAGCACGAGAAAAACAACCCCGATGTGAAGCATCCCGATCGAGGTTACGACCTTGGAGTCCAACATTCCCTGTCCGGCTGCTCGGTGGACCTGCGCTGGATGATGATGACGCGGATGACGATCCAACGATCCCGTCGATGCTCGCGGTGACGTCAGACCGCTCTCGCCGCTCTGGGCGCTGTAACGACGCTCGCGGGCGCGCTTCTGCTCGTCGCGACGCTTGCGCTGACGCTTGATCGCCAGAGCCGAGTGCAATCCAACCGCGTGCATCCTGCAACACCCGAAAAATCACAGTCTCGCTCAGTCAACTTCCTGACACACAAGAATTCGATCTTTCGCATGATTTTTCTCTTTCGATCTATTTTTTTTCGTTTTTTTTTTTTTTTGTACTGTCATCGTTTTCTCTGACTTTCTTTCTCCGTTGGAGATAAGGGTTGTTGAGAAAACGATGCGGTGCACACCGGAGATTATCGATTTTTTAAAAATCTCCTTCCTTCTTTCTGTGATTTTAATTTTTTTTTTTTTTCTTTCTTTATTTCTTTCTCAACTACGTTTGACTATTCTAAATTGGAGTAAAGGTTTCGCCAGCAATTTTTTACACGCCGGACTCTTCTCGACTCGCCAGACTTTACGGTATTAATGAAATGCCGATTTGATATCTTTCTGTTTTTAATCACGTGGATGGACTGTACTATTACGTGGTTGCAGGATGCACTGCGTCGTTGGTTTTACTCTCGGTTTAACGGCCTGGATCGTTCGCCCTTCTTTTTCTTTTACTTTTGTTTCGTGACGTTTCGCGTTCTTTGTTTTTTTTTTTTTTTTTTTTTTTTTTTTTTTTTTTTTTTTTTTTTTTTTTTTTTTTTTTTTTTTTTTTTTTTTTTTTTTTTTTTTTTTTT
>JAPYZI010008110.1:0-11034 GCA_030523105.1 Ophioninae sp. A BG-2022a
TTCGAAATTGCGATTTTGAAAAAGCTTCGAAATTGCGATTTTGAAAAAGATTCGAAATTGCGATTTTGAAAATGCTTCGAAATTGCGATTTTGAAAAAGTTTCGAAATTGCGATTTTGGAAAATTCGAAATATGAAAATAAAATTTGGAAAACTCGGGGGATGGAATGTGAACGAATGAAAATGTGAAAATGATTCGTAAGTGGGTCACGGTCAAAAAGTGGATCGTTCACCTTACGAGCACCGAAAATATCGCGAAGACGTTTCGCGACATCACCGGCGAGAAAACGCCCGCGAGTGTTATCGGCGACTCGGGCCAGATGCATACACACGTGCATGTACAATCTGGGCCAAAAGTATAAGGGATCCTTTTGCATTCACGAAGAACCAAAAAAATAGAATATCTCGAAATATAAAAAAAAAAAAACAATAAAAAACGATTTAACCAACCGGCGTTTCGAAGGGGCCAAAGATAGCTTCGTTTTACCGATTGATTTTTATTTTTGTAAATTTTTTTTCCAACATCTACGATAATTTGAAAAAAAATTGTAAGAAATAGATCGAAAATATAAAATCGAAGAAGAAAAAAGAAATCTAGATATCACATTTTCGAAAAGCTCTTTTTGCTTTCGATTCCGATTCGATTGAAATTCAATTATCAATTTTTCAATATTTCATTTTTTCTTTTTCGATATTTAATTTTTAATTCACGATAATTGATTTTCAATTTTCGATATTTCATTTTTAATTTACGATACTCGATTTTCAATTTTCGATGTTTCGTTTACAATTCACGACGTTTTATTTTCAATTTTCTATAATTTATTTTTTTTTATCTTCAATTTTTTTTTTTTTTTTTTTTTTCAATTAAAAATAACGTGAAATAAAAGTACGATATTAATATCCGATACCTTTGAGGAAGCCTGTATAAACGGTACGGCTCATGCGCCGTGAAGCTCCGTACACTCGTGGCCGATTTTATTTTCACCGAGACCTAGACTGTTTACGCACGTGAGCGCATTGCGGAAGCGAGCAAAATTCTCCCGTCCAGAATCCGTACTAGCAAAAAGTACACAGAGGTATTAAAACGGAGAGAAAAAAAAAAACGAAAAAAAAAGAGAAAAAGGACAAAAGAACAAAAAATAGAAAAAAAAAAACGAAAAAAAGAGAAAAAGGACAAAAGAAAAAAAAATTGAAAAAAAAACATAGCGAATCGGCGCATTTTATTTTTCATTCTTTCTTTCTATATTTTTTTTTCTTTTTTTTTTTTTTTCATTTTTCGAATGCTCTCGAACGCAACCGTCGGAAGATTACGTCGGGGAAACGAGAGCTCCGGATATAAACGGGGGCGCGACAAAAAAATAAGGGAGCGAGATAAAGGAACGGAGAAATAAAAGGGCATCGCGAGTTTTCATGAAAATAAAAATAAAATAAAACGAGCGAGCCGGGGAAGAGAGAAAGATGGCCGTGGCGTGGGGCGGGGGGGGGGAGAAGGGGAAAGGGAAATAAAAAAAAGTACGTTTCTGGGCGAATCTAAACAATTATATTCCCACGACGTGGCGTGGGAATTCACCGAGCGACGATTCCCTCGAATACCAACTTGGAAAGAGAAAAAAGAAAAAAAAAAAAAGAAATTCGCCCCTTTATTTTTTGCCCACGAGTTTTCGTGTCTCTCGCGTCCGTGGTCTTACGCGTTACATCGGGTATCTTGAATGAATTTCTGCTCAAGCTTCTGGTATTCCAGTGCTCGGCTTAGCGAAAAATAGACTCGAAAAAAAAAAAAGAAAAAAAAAATACTTCGCGAGATTACTTTCGCCCGAGAATTTTTCTTTTTTTTTTTTGCGTTGAGAAACCAAATTCGCCAAAAGTTGAAAGAAACGAAAAGGCGGAATAACGTTGGAACTTTCGTAGCTCCAAATTGTCGAACCGAAAAATCGAAATTCAAAGAAAAAACACGTAGGAAAAACGTTCGAACTTTCGTAAACTCAAACAAAACCAAAGCGAAAAATTTAAATTCGAAAAAAAACAAATAAGTAAATGATTTTTTAATTTTTTTTATTTACCTTTCAACTCTGAAAACTTTGAAATCGTAGTTGAAATTTTTTGTTTTAAAATCTTCGATTCTTCACGTTCGTCAATAGGTACTCGTTTTTTCTGGAAGACGATTTTTTTGGATTGTTTTTTTTTTCACTCGAATAATCTTCGTGATATTTCTAATTTTTCTTTTTTTTTTTTTTTTGCTAATATTTTTTTGCTAATATTTTCAGCATTTATCCGAGTTCGCAATCGCCCGAACAGCAAATACCGATCGGTAACAATACCGGTTCCTTACCCGATCTGAGCAACGTCCATTTTCCAACGCCTCTACACGGGGCACTCGACCACGAGGATCACTCCAGCAGTACGCAATACAGCAACGTGAGTTCATCATCGCCGTAATTATTACGTACGAAATATGTCGCTTTCGAAAAATAAAAATGCATACGTTACGTACGTTACTACACACGATCGGTTTCGAGTCGAAATACATCGAATTGCGCAACTCTCGAACGGTACGAATACGACGACGATCCATCATTACCATCGGAATCTTGGAGCTCTGTCTTTTCTAAAAATACTCTGTATCCCAACACTCTTGATCTTCTCTACTCGCAACACACGCCTCCCCCCTGCCCCTCTCCACTTGCCTTGACGCGTATCTCATTTTTACTTAATTTTTCATTGCAATTTTTTTTTCTCTCTCAGCATTCTCAACGATTTTTCTCTTCCAGGGTTTTCGATAATTCTCAATCTTGATGGTTTTTTTTTAATAACAATGATTATCCGAGTTTGGATGAATTTTTCGTGATTTTTTTTCCATCGTTGAATAAGTCTTGTTTCGATTTTATATTTATTTTAATAATTGTAATAATTATTTTTGGTTGTAATGATTTTTTTCAACAATATTTCATAATTTTTTATCAACTTTTTCATTAATCAGTTTTATTTCAATAATCGATATAATTTTTTTGTTTTGAGTTTTGGTCATTTTTTGCTTTGAATTATAATATTTGTAAATTTCAATTCACATTTTAATTTGAATAATACTTTATTACTTCAATAATAATTATTAATTTCATTATTTATTCAAATGATTACTTAACTTTGGTAATATTTGAAAATTAATAATTATTCATTTTTATTGATAGACTGTGTTAACGATTACATTTGTGGCTAATTATCGGTTCGTAATTCTTGACCAAAATGCCTTTAAATTTAATACGACCGAAACGCGTTCAAATTTCTATTTGTCTTTTTTTTTTTTCTCTTTTTCACTTATCATTTTCGGTAAACATTGGCATCGGTTTTCGAGGGATTTCGAAGATTATTTAACATTTAAATACACAAGTACAATAAATAAATAAATTAAATAATTAATTAATTAATAGAATAAAAAATATACAAATAAATAAATAGAATAAAAAAAAAAACAAATAAATTAATTAATAAATAAGCGAAATAAAAAATAAGAGATCGAGGAAAGAAGTCGTAAATTAATTGGGAAAATGTCGAATTTTGCAGAGTCCTCAAACGAGCACTCCTACGACCCTGTCGCCGACCAGCTTGGCGCAAGCTGGACGGCTATCCTTTTCACAGGATCACAGCCCACCGAGCGTCCAAGTAAATATCCTTGCGCTCCTAAATTCTTTCTTTGCGATGTAGTTTCGAGAGCTTTTGATGACGGAGTTGGCAATCTCACGGATATCAAAGTGAACCAAAGTACCAGACAAAAAAAAAAGGAAACATTCGCTTTTTCGTTTCGATCGAAAAATACAGCGTTTGGTTTTTTTTTTTTTTTTTTTTTTTTTTTTTTTTTTTTTTTTTTTTTTTTTTTTTTTTTTTTTTTTTTTTTTTTTTTTTTTTTTTTTTTTTTTTTTTGTCGTTGGTTGAACCGCGCTCTCCCCGCTGTCGTTTTTCGATCGTGTATGACGAACCATGTGAATTACGTCTTCAAATGATTCGCGATCTGAGAATGAAAGGACTAGAGAGAGAGAGAGAGAGAAACGAATCTCGAGACTGCGCGACGGCGTTGCACTTTAAATGTAGTCGCATGCCAAACACAGGGCGACCAAAACGGCTTGTTGCAACTTTTGCGCGCCGAATATTTCTTTTTTTTTTTCTTTTTTTTTTTCATTTTTTTTATTTTTTTTTCGGTGATTATACGGTCTAGTGACTTTTCCGCAAAACGGTGGGGGAAAACGATTTTTCAAGTTTCCGATTTCTTTTTCACAAAAAAATGAAAATAACATTTTAAAAATACGACTCGATTTTGCTATTTCTCAAAAATACATTTTTTTAAAAGACATTTTTTTAAAGTGAAAAAAAAAAATACGTAATTCGAAAACGCTTTTCTTTGTGGTTAAAAGTTACAAAAAAAAAAAAAAAAACGGTAAATTTTATATCCGGGAAAAGTCATCGAACTGTGTAATTGAATTTTCTTTTTTTTTTTTTCATTTTTTTTTCCTTTCTCGGCATGCGCTTGAAAAAAAAGAATTAAAAAATAAAAAGCTACGAAAAAACGAGAAAGATAATTTCGCCGCATTATTCATTGTTTTATTTACGCTTATTATCTCGCATCGTTGTTACATCGTTATCGTCAGCCCTATTTCGTATCCCTTCATAGTTTCATCATCATCATCGTCATTTTCTTCTTCTTCTTTTTTCGTTTGTTTATTTTGCCGTTTTTTTGTAGTGTTCTTTTGTCTTTTGTTATTTTGCAGAACCATTTATCAGTGCCTGTTAACTCTAGGTTTCTACACATGTGTAAGGTCAGTAGCATATCCAATTATCCAAGTTTTATAATTTCTTAGTTTTGCTCTTGACCTTTCGTCCCTCTTTGAAATTTTACTTTTTTTTTATCGCGATCGAAGAGGGAATCCTAAATATATATATATTCATTATTTTTTCATACCTTTCGTGATTGCACTTTGATTCGAATTGACGGAAAAAAAAAAATATGTCAAAAAAAAAGAGCGCCTGAAATTTCGTTTCGACGTTATAAGCGATATACGTGCCGATCAGTGACGGATTTAGCCAGCTTCGGATCCGTTTGGGTTTGTTTGGGTTTTAAGTTTAAAAAACCTTCGATAAAAACGATTTCGAAATGAAGTTTTTTTTTCAATTCGAAGTCCTTTTAGGGTCTCTAAAAAATCGAATTTGGTTACTTTATCTACTTCCGGTGGCTGATCCGACACTGATACGAATAAACATTGAATGTATAGCGATAAATAAGTAGGCTTTGCGAACGCATTGAAATAGGCTATATAGATCGAAGCATTGAAATAGAATTATCAGAGTTGGTTCCAATACCCAAATGTATCCTATATTTCCATATATTTGTGTATATACGTGTGCGTGTCGTGTCCGTTTGTTACAAAAGCAGGGCGTGGCGCTGGACAATAGCACAAGTACTTCGCAACAGGAGTTACATTCGTACGCTCAACAGCAACAACAGCAGCAGGGACAGGTTCAACAACAACAGCAACAACCTCCACCGTCCCATAGTCCAGGCCACTATATTTATCAGCAACCGCACAGTCCTGTACCTCCACAAAGTCCTGTAAGTATTTCCACCACCGAAGGAAGATTTTCAAAACGCCTTTTCTCGAAGACGGAAAGTTTTTTTTTAAAATGAACAGCATCGTGCTCTTCATCTGTGAATTCTGAAGGGGCTGATACTCGATTTTTCATTGTAAACTGAATAGCCGACGAGAAAAGTGATTTTGATCGCTGTTCAGTAGAGAGATATGCTTTCGAGAAATTTTTTTGGCATACTTATTTACGTGTTTTAATGATGATTAAAGAACCGAGAAATTTTCAAAATGTCTTCTCTCAAAGACGGAAAGTTTTTTTTGAAAATGAACAGCATCGTGCTCTTCATCTGTGAATTCTGAAGGGGCTGATACTCGATTTTTCATTGTAAACTGAATAGCCGACGAGAAAAGTGATTTTGATGTTCAGTAGAGAGATATGTTTTTAATTAATTTTTTGGCATATTTATTTATGTGTTTTAATGATAATTGAAAGAAAAAAAAACAGTTGTAAACCCAAACAGTGCGGAAGGATCGGATTTTTTCGTATTTGTTTTTTAAGATTGTAATTCTTATCTTATTTACGTAATTGTCATTATTTCACGCCATATCACCCTTATTCCAGAAAGCATCTCAGTCCCAACATCAACAACAACAGCAGCAGCAGCAGCAACAACAACAACAACAACATCAGCAACAACAGCAGCATCAACAGCAGCAACAACAACAGCAGCAGCAACATCAGCAGCAACAGCAGCATCAACAACAGCAACAACAGCAACAGCTCAATTCTTTAGCGTCTTACAGAACGTCTCAACAGGTTCATAGGCCGTCGCCACAATCGTCACCTAGTCTTACGGTTCAAGTGAGCCCCATTCGCATTCCGCGTCACGATACTCCTTTGGAAATTAGTATCAATCATACCTCGCAATATGATTTTCAAATTTAAATCGGATTTTACATATAAAAATAGAATTTTTTATTCAAAAGATTAATCTTCATACTCAAAATTTGATATTTAAATTCAATTCTCATTTTCGAAATACGAGTTTTGAAATTTGAACCTGATTGAATAAAAAAATGAATTTTTTAATTTAAAAAAAGTGGATATTGACGCGCAGAATTTGATATTGAAATTTGATTTTTATTTTAAATTCGATATTCAATTAGAATGTCACAATTCCAACAAAAAAATGATACATTTTATAGGATGTTTTTTGAATATAAATATTTATTATATTTCCATTTATATTTATAATTAATTAGAAAATTATATTTATAATCATAAGTAGAAAATTATTTACGAATATTGAAAGGAAATTAAATATCGTAAAGAATTATAAAAATCGATTAAACAAGAACGATTTTTTTTTCTTCTTTTTGTTCTCCAGGGAAGCCCGCTGAGTTACAGCAATAATCCGTCGGCACCGTCGAGTCCAACGGCACACACGGCCCAGCCGAGTCTCACCTCCGACAGAATAGACCAAAACAGCTACTTCATCAATCAAGCACAAGCAACCGCGCTTCAGCAAACCTTCGAGCAGTTCAACATGGTTGGTTCCACTATTCGTACAAAAAAAAACTATAAAAGAAAAAAATACCTCTCCTCTTTCACATTGATAACTCGTCTCATCTCTAACCTCCTTTGTTATCCGTTTTGTTAATTTTTCTGTTTGTGCGAATCAAAGGGAGTGGTGAGTATCGAAAGCTTTCTGCTTTGCCCTAATTGTACTTTTTTTTTACTCAAAATTATCCAAACATTATTTAATCGATCAAGCCTTATAAAAGATCGCCGAAAATTCGAAATATTCCCAGATAAAAAGGTCGTTTTAAAAGCCACTTGAACAAAAATGAAATTCCTGTAATTCACGATTTTAAAAAGTGCAATTCATTGTCAATTAATTAATATCATTTTTTTTTTTATTCTGAAATAATGCGAACATCCGGATATCTTTTTTTTCTTCTTTTGTTTCTACGAATTGATAATATTTGATTACTTTTCGTTAATATATATGTTTTTATTTGTAAAATAATAAAAATTTACAATGTATTATTATTAACATTTGAAAAGAAATAATATATTTTTCAACAATATTTGATAATCTTATTTATTTATTTTTTATGACAATCCTGAAAGATTATTAAAAATTGATACCAATTGGTTGATGGGGTTTGTCACAATGACCTCTGGAACGACCTTCGAAGGAACAGATCGAATTATCGGTCACTCTGTATATTATATATATATATATATATATATATATACCTGTAATTTTTTAAATTATACTCAGTTATTCTGTCTCTCTCTTTTTCTCTCTATCTCTCTCTCTCTCTCTTGTCTTGCGCTCGCTCTCTCTTTTTCTCTCTTCCCTCTCCGTTGTATCGATGAACCGAAAGGAAGCGGTGAGTAAATAATATTCGTTCAATGTTCACAGGAAAGTCGATAAGATTTTTATTTCACTAAAAAAAATGTAAAAAAAACTTCTATTTCTTTTCTTTTTTCACGTCGATCTTTTTTAGGAGTCGAATTCGTAATTTTGTATGTCTATGAAAGCAAAGAAAAAAATATGAAAAATTAAAAAAATGGATATTAATGCTCGAACTTTGATATTTAAATTTAATCCTCATTTTCGAAAACAATTTTTTAATTTAAACCTAATTGAATAGGAAAATGGACTTTCGAATTTAAAAAAATGAATCTCGATTCCCGAAATTTGATATTTAAATGTGATCCTGATTTTTGAAATGCAATTTTCTAAGTTAAATCCGATTGAATACGAAAATAAACTTTTAAATAAAAAAAAATGGATTCTGATTTGATCCTGATTTTCGACATACGATTTTCGATAAATATTCGGAAGTGCAACTCTCGCTAAAATGCGGTAAACAAAACAGTCGAACTCAAACAAACCCAAACAAACGAAAAAAATCGGTTCGATGCTGACACGAGTTTCACTTCCGAATATTAAAAAGATTTTCAAATATAAACACGATCGAATACAAAAATGTACTTACAAGTGTAAAACATTGAAAAATCTTGCTGCTCAAAATGAGATATCAACGTGGTTGTTTAAAAGTACGAATCGTTTATTTGTTGCCTGCTAACCGTAAGGGATGGGCTCAGGTGATACAACAGCTTATGGAATCCGGTTGGGCCACCCAAGCAGAGGTGATGAGAATAATCAGGTCCCGAATAATCCGCCATACCCAAATTTCCTGAAACGTCTTTCCTCGCTGGATCCTCTATCTTGTTGAACGTTTCACCATATATCTGTTCCTCGTTCTCGTGTGTCCTCCATTTTTAATATATTTTTTTTCCATCAATTTTCAATTTATTTTCATCGCATAGGCGTGTACGAGTGCGTGACTGCGTGGGTGGGAAAAATAAACGACAAAGCATGAGAGACTATGATTGATAGGGTTCATTTGCGTTTCCATGCATTCCTATCGCTCGTATCATTCAAAGACTATAATCACGAGAAAGCAGGGACCGATGTGATCTGTTTGTTTGTTGTTGATTCTTTTTTTGTGTTTCATTTTTTAATCATTTTTTTTTCTATTTTCAAACGTTCGTCCACGATCGCAGATGGACTCGACCGTGGACCCAAACACTATCAATCCTTACATCGGATCACCCAATCATACGTCCAATTATGCCACGGTGAGTTTCGAATTTTTATTCCTGGATGGATAATAATAATAATAATAATAATAATATGGAAGGAATTCTTAAATATTTTTGAACAATTTATTATTTACGATTTATTTTACAATTATTGATACTTTAATTTTATTTATAATTTATTTTTTATTTAATTGAAATATCTAATTATATCATAATTATTAAATTGATTATTTTTCGCGTAATGGAATATTTCGGTAAATTATTTAATAGTTATAAATATATGGATTTAATTAAATTATAACGGATAATAATGAAATATAATAAATTATATAGTCAAATTTGCAACGCGAATTCAATATAAAAATGACAAATATATATTTGTGATTCATAATTCGAATAAATATAATGTAAAATTTACATGAAATATTTGTCGAATTTCAAAAAAGATAAACCGTTTTTTCTTCTATCGGACTCAGAAGTGTAACTCCTATTTTTTCACGATATTTTTTAGAACGAGATGATCAACGTTGGCGGTGACCTTGGAAGCAGCGACGCCGGTTACTTCAGTACAAGCCCGCAAATGGCGTATCAGCCGAGAACACCAACGACTACGCAACAGTTGACTCCGCAAACACCAAACACGCCTACCATCATACTCACCGGTGAGCCATCACGGTTTCCCGTTCTAAAGAATTTACATATTTTTAAACATTTTCCTCATTGTGTATAAATTTCCAATAAAAAAATAAAATCCACAATAAAATTACCTATTTTCCATGACAAAAGAAAATCCTATTTTCAAACATATATTTTCTAATTTTCTATTGAATTTCTCGGAATTTAATTATCCTTCAATAATTAAATTTAAATTCTTTCTCAATTCCTCATATATCCGCTAGAAGCGCCGTCTCGTCATAAATCTCATAAAATCAGTTATCGCGATTTAAAAAATTTACGATTTTCTGTTTATCAGGTTTTTAAAAGTATTTTTTTAAATGTTTATAATCAACTTTAGCCTGGATCAGGATAGCTGCGCTCCTGGTGGCAAAAACAAGAACCACCGTTTACCAAGCAAACGAAAATAAACCCAAACAAAAACGCGAACCTCCGTTTTATGATTTAATCTCCGAAACCCAAGTTTCCAGACTCGTATATAATTAAGTTTGTTTGGGTTCCTTCAAGTTTGGGTTTCTTTCGGTTTGTTTGGGTTTAATGAATTTAATTAATCTTTTAATATTAACGAAATATAATTATCCTCTAGATTTTTCGGGAACGGACGACCTGACGAGTCCCGAATTCGTGAAGGATCTCGGTTCCTCGATGACCGGTGAATTCGATCCGGATTTATTCACGTCGGACGACGCGCTCAGACAGGGCCTCGGTCCAATCGATCTCGACGGATTGCAAATGCTCACCGATCCCGATATGGTAATATCGGACGCGAACGCCGAGGATCACTTTAGGTTAGACCGCCTTTAAAGGCCCAATAGAAACTTCTCGACTCCCTTACGACGAGCAACTAAAATTTCCACGCGTTGGCATATAAGAATAAAAACGAATGAGAGAGAGAGAGAGAGAGAGAACGAAAGAACGAAAGAAAAAACGAAAAAGAAATTTTTTATTTCAGCCAAGCGATACGAACGCCGAATCCGAATACGCGTTGTTTTACACTTTTTACAAAAGCGATTAAAAATTCGATATGGCTGCTCGCTCGATCATTCGGCGAAAAAAAAAAAACAAAAAAAAATAGAGGAATCGAAATCTTCTGACGTTTTTGCGACGACAGGGAAAATCGGCTGTTGCCTATTACCGTTTTTTCTTTTTTCTTGTTTTTTTTTTTT
>JAPYZI010008112.1:0-10808 GCA_030523105.1 Ophioninae sp. A BG-2022a
TTTTTTTTAGCGATTTTTCAAGTGGACTTTGCGGGAAAACTATTAGAGATATCGATACGAATCCAACGCCATTATTTAAGTTAGGCAAAAACCTTTTCCAAACCCTCCAAATGTTTCCCCGTAGCATCCGCGAAGCTCGCCCTACGACCTTTTGAAATATCGTGATTTTTGAGATTCCGGCAAAACGGGCCTGGGAGGTCGAAAAAATTTTTTTTGCGTTTTTAAACTCTTAAAAGGGTGTATCTGATCGGAAATTTTCCGCTGATAACGAATCTGCCCGATTTTTAGCCGAAAGTGAAAAATTAGACTGGAAAAATGAGAAAAATCCATTCCAGAATACTTATTCGACATTTTTCTCTGCTGCAGACAACGGTAGCTATCGTTTCGACGGAGTTTACGAATTAGCCCGGTGAAGAAGCGACAAGTGCCGAGTCAAAAAGTGCATCGATTTGTCGGAAGGATGCGAGCGCAGTCGGTAAGAATGGAGAATGCGAGCGGCTCAAAAAAAAATCATGCAACGAAACGGTATTTGGTAATACCGTTTCGTTCGCTCGCTCGAGAGTGGAAAAATATGAGTTTCCGGCGCGAATCGCGGGGACGACGGAGGAGCAGGAGGAGGAGGAGGAGGAGGAGGAGGAAAACGACGACGGGAGGACGTAATCGAGCCAGCGCGCTCCAAAACCTCTGTTAAAAATTGAGCGTCGTTGATCGGGAGGAACGAGAGAATACGAGACGGATGCGTCAGGGGGAGGAGGGATCGATCCGGAGCGCACTCGAGGCAAAGCGGCCGTTACAGGGTTCGACGTGTCAGTCGTATTAGCGCCTTCGCTTCCGATCCGAGTAAATCTGTTGGTCGATGCTCTTGCGGGGCTCGCGAAAAACAGGGATATCTCGTTGGATGGCCCCTGTGCTCGCCGATACGCGTACACTCGCTCGACGGAGTCCCGTCAACGGTGGGGATGGTGGTGGACTCGTCCGGACGCCGGCGGAACGCGGAACGATTAATTCGATTTTTCCAGACGAGCCACGGAATACACGGTTCTCGTAAAAGGTTTTTAACGGGTGCGCTTGTTCTCGTATTTATGTAGCGAGCCGTACATCCGTCGCGCGTCCCGCGTCGTCCGAACGAAAGCGTTCACTACCGAACGATATTTCGCGGGCCGCGAACAATCGAGACGTGCCGTATCCTTTCGATCGAAACGAAAAAAAAAAACAAACAACAAAAACAAACAAATATTCGAACGTGGAAGCAAAACGAGAGGAGAGAATCCTGAAAGAACGAGAAAAGGGACAGCGGCTCGGGATCGGTTCGCGGAGGAAGAGAGAGAGAGAGAGAGAGAGAGAGAGGGGGGGAAAGAGCGACGCGTCGCGCGAAGCGAGGAGTTTCTCTATTCGGCGACGGTGAGCCGCTGAGAGGTAGAAAGCCGAGTGCCCTCGTACGGATAAGTCGGGAGCGGGGTATCCGACTTGCCGACGGTGGGTCGAGAGTCGAGTCTCGGTTCGGCCGCGGGCTCGAACCGTCGCGAGCGTCGTACCAGTTCTGACAATATGGCGACGCCCGGTCAACTGTCTCTCCGGGAGATACGACAATATTTGTTGGATAACGGAGGAACAGCCCGAAATCGTGACCTCGTTAAACACTTCAAGCGTTTCCTGACGGATCCCGAGACTCGAGGTAGGTCGCCCCGAAACTTCCCCGTCCGTGCGTCCCTCCTGCGAGCGTCGATCGATCCTCGTGCGCCAGAGCTCGCGCGACTCTCGCCGAATAACCCGTCCGACGCGAACCCGTCCGGTGCCTCTCTCTTTCTCTCTTCGCTCGTACACCTTGCTACCTTTAATGACTCATCGCGAGATATACCGAGTCGCGTACGCGACGACTGCGCCCGACGAGACGTCAAATTCAACGACGCCACAACCGTCACCGCTCCTCCAATATTCTTGTGTTTTTTTTTGTTTTTTCATTGTTTGTTCGTTTCAGTCGAGGCACGAAATAATTTCAAAGAGTACGTCAATATTCTGGCATCGATAAAGAACGAGGAGGTGAGTAAAGTACGATTGACGTATACGCCTTGGGTGGAGGTTTCAGCAGCTGACTAAAGAAATCGCGCCAACTCCTCAACCTCCCCCTCCGCTTGCGCACGAGCGAGAACCCCACCCCGCCCTGGCCCCTCGTCCGTCGCTCTCTGACAGTTCCGAGGGAACGACTTGTTGCTCTCGCCTCGACGTTGCCGGATCTTTCGATGAGGCGACGGCGGCGTCGCCGAGCGAACGCGCGAGAATATCCCAACGAGCTCCCTGTCCGAGCTCCGAACTTGGCGATCCTCTCCCCGTGACGAAAACTACCACCCAACCGACGGAAGTCGTCCACCCCGTACATCCGATTCCTCCGACGATCGATCTCGACCCCCCCCCCCCCCCCCCCCCCCCCCCACGTCCTTTCCGTTTTTTATTTATCCGACGCGTCTCCCGTATTCCTATTCGCAAGATACAAATCAATAGAAAAGTACGGTTTGCAAAAATTTGGACGAATCGATCTTTTCGTTGCAACCGGCCGGAAAAATAGTTCTCTCTTATCCCGCGTCGCTCTCGATTTTCCATCGAACTAGCTCCAATCTTCGTTCGGGTCTGTTTATCGTTTGGATCCAGGGAGAAAAGTATTTGGTCCTGAAGCGAGAATATCGGGAGAACGGTGAGGAAGTTCCATCCTCGTCGAGTCCAGACACGGAACCGGTCGTTTTTTCGACGGAACCGTCATCCCCGAGTTCGCCTTTGCGCGATCCTCCGCCTTACAGGGCACCCCCGCCCGCACCGCGGAGTCCGTCGTCCGAACAGCAGGCACCGTCGTCGCCGTTGTCAACCGGGAATCGAGGCGTCGATCGGTCTTTCGAGTACGCGGAGACGAACGCCCGAGCGAGTCTTCGCGACGGAAGATCCCACCCCTCCGAAGAAGGATGCGCGATCGTCGGATCGGTGACGGCCCCGGCGCTTCCTTCGCCACCCGTTCCCCCCCGACGCAAGAGCCAGGACAAACTCAGATTCGACAACAAGGAAAACGTCGTTGCCGATCGAAGCAGGAACGGTCACGAGCGGTCCGTCATCAGGGTGAGTTTTCGACCCGCGTATTCTCGCTGATGGCGCACGGCCCTCGATGTAACCTCCGCCGGCGTCCGACTCGTTTAATTTACATACGGATGGAGGAGTCGTCCGGGGGATTACCATCCTCGTGCGCTATACGCGCTTCGTCTTTTTATTTATTCTTTTTTGTTGTCGTTGTTGTTGTTGCTCCGGCGAGTACGGTCCGGTGTATGCTAATGCGCGAGCGCGAGTGCTCCCCCGAGTAACGTCAATTATCGCGCAACCCTCGACGAACGCTCCGCGAAACGAGTCGGTTCTCCGTTACCGGGCGAGCCCCCTACCGGACCCGTTTGTTTTCTCAGTCGCGATTCGTTCCCGTCGACACGCCCGATCCGTCTTCCCTCTGGTTTCGATGTATCGAAGATTCGCGCGATCGTACCAACGCGACGCGATTTAAAAGTGTATCGCGTCGTTACGAATCGTGCAGGAGGACGAAGGACCGGCAGTGACGACGACGACGACGACGACGACGACGACGACGACGACGACGACGACGACGACGACGGGCGTTTCAGCGAGCACCGGATCGGCCGAGCTTTTGACCGTGCGGGAACGCACCCAACGCTTCAACAGAATGGCGAGCGAAACGGACCTCAATGGTAAATCGAACGGGACGGCAACTCCGACGAAGAAGCGCTCCGACAAGGTAAAACTTTGCCTTCTTTTTTTATAGTCGGTTGGAAACGCGTGCAGCCGTGTTGACGAAACGAGTCGTGTTTTGTCAGCGCGTTTTGCCGGACTCGCTTGGCCGAGCGATATTTAAACAAATTTAACGCAGGGCCGATTATCGCGCCTCTCGAAACGAACCTGCACTAATATACACACTCGAGAGTTTCGTATTTTCATTTTTTTTTTTTCGACGCGTCGCTCTCCTCCGCGACCGTCCGGTATCTCGCTCGAGCATCGTCTCGAATTATTAGCGCGAAACATCCTCGGAAGGATTTCGCGGTGGGTTTTCGCGCCGGAACTCGTCCTTTCGCGATCGCCGATCTCAACGTAAAATAATCCGAATTTCGGCAGCAAAGATAGGACCTCTAGCGATTTTCGTTGAAGCAACGAAGAGAGAGAGAGAGAGAGAAAGAGCGGAGGAGCCAAGGCTCTTTGGTACGTGAAATAAAACGGAGGCAACGCACGGATGGTACAGAGCCTTCGCGTATAGTACTTTCACCGCGGGCCCGAGGCTTCGCCGCTTCTCTAATTAAGACGACGCGTGTTCGCGAGTTGATCCTCGGTTCGTCTCGTCTCTCCCCTTCGGGGCAACGAGCATCGTCAAAAGCGTATCCCCGAGGAAAGCCGGTTCTCCCGTAGGTTCGAGGAAACTTGCGAATACCGTACAGTTCCGCATACATTAGGAACCACCTCCGGAAACTTGGAAGGTTGTTTGCCCGGCGGCGGGAGCGGCAGCGCGAGGCTCTTCGTCGACAGACTCGACGAAGAGGCTCGCGCCTCTCGCTAAGGAGCGAGGGAGAACGAGTCCGACGCGACGACCGAGGAAAAGAGAGAGAGAGAGATATATATATATATATATTCGAGTCGCTACTGGCAGGTGGTGCGCGCGCCATACTCGGTGCACCGACGGCCAAGGGTGTAAACCGCACAAAGTAATCTTACAGAATGTATATGCAAAGCTGGTGAGGCTGGTGAGACGAGGCGAGAGCAAAGACGACGACGACGACGACGACGACGACGACGACGACGACGACGAGAGCTTTGTCAAGGAGGTTAGAGGGCACAGCTTGCGCGATCCCCCGCTCCCGCTCTCCCTGCCGCCCGAATCCCGCGACAGACAACTTTGACGAGCGGAGTATCCGTCGAGTCTCCCCCGCCTCGCCCCCCGCCGTCGTTTCCGCAGACCCTCCGAACGCGTCCGAAAGATTGAGAACGAACCAAGAGGTGACGACGCGACCCCGAGGAACAAACATAATCGTACTTGTTACTCGAAATATCGGACAATAACGATCGAGCGACCGATTACCGCTTGAAAATTCCTAGGCGCGTCGAAACGGTAGCTTCCCGGACCCGCATTTTTCACAAAGTTGAACGCGTAGCGCAAACGAGTTTGACCGAGGACCCGAGATTTGTCCTTTTCTTTAAAGTTTATTTTTTTTTTCGAGTAGGCGTCTCGACGCGGTCTCTCGCGCACGGGAGGGGCAGGGGGGGGGAGGGGGAAGGAGTCGCTATCTCGCGGCGTTAAAATCTCGATTCTCCGGTCTCCGTTTCGAGCGTCCCTCTCCCGGCTCCCCCGGTCTTCCTCCGGATCCTGCGGTTCTCTCGGTGGCTCCTCTCGCGTCGCTCGACCGCGTACACCCTCCGGCACCGCCGAGAATTCGACTCGAGCGCGACTACGCGGGGTGTATCATTGTTTATTTAAGAAATATTTCGCTCGTTATTCAGAAATGTGGGACACGGCGCGAGCCAACGGTCCTTGCGCGTAAAACGCGTGGGAGGACGAGGATCGAGAGGGGCACACGCTCGCGTAGGACCGAACTCGCGAGGAGGATTCTCCGGCTCGCTCCTCGTTTTCCTCCCCTCCCCCCCCCCCCCCCCCCCCCCCCCCCCCCCCCCCCCCCCCCCCCCCCCCCCCCCCCCCCCCCCCCCCCCCCCCCGCCCCCCCCCCCCGCCCCCCCCCGAGAGTGAAAAAAGGTCGTGTGACCGGCTCGCCGCTGCCGCCGCCGCCGCCGCCGCCGCCGCCGCCGCACAACCGGCCCCGTCCTACCCTCCACCTTGCCTCTATCGGAGAGAGGATACTCGATCCGCTTCAACGACGAGCCACTCGAGTCTCTCCCGACTCCGTATCAGCCGCCTCTTTATTCGACGCTTCCACCTTCCGCTCTCGCGTTAACCCCGCTTTGTACTCCGATAAACGAATTTGCTTTCGAGATTGTTTCCCGTTCGTTGGAGATAGAGTCGAGAAGAGGGCGATCCAAGTTCGGGGCCGCTCTAGCCCCCGCGATTGCCCGCGCTCCGCTCGTCCACCGAATTTCGGCGATCTCTGTTCGCGGTTCGCGGTTCGCGGTTCGCGGTTCGCGGCTCGCGTCATGAATTTGCCGCGAGCGACGTACGAGATCGATCGATCGATCGAGCGATCGAGCGCACGCGCGGGCGAACGAGCGCCCCGGGATGATTCGTGCGTTTCGCGCGACCCGCGAGGTCACCGCTCCTTCCAGGCTCTCTCGGTCTCTCTCGGGCGCGGCTCGGCCTTCCAACGAGAGACGTCGCTCGAGGAGCCTCGAGACTCGGGCGTCAAGAGCGATCGAACGCTGAGACGCGCGGTGCTTCGTACCGTTCGATAATCTTTGGAGAAACGGTTGGAAGAGGACCGCGAGCCGGTCGATCCCGCGGGGCCTTCGAACGGCGACGCACCGCGAGGCCTCTCTTTATCAGTAGTTTTATCTGTACGAGGGCCCGGTGAACGGCTATTCGTATTCATAAGCCCGCGGGAGGCCCCGACGCTCGTTTTCTTCGTTCTCTCGCTGCTGCTGCTGCTGCTGCTGCTGCTGCGGCTGCGGCTACTCCCGCTCCTGCTGCACCCACGTAACCGCGCTTCCCTCTCCTCTCTCGTTCCTCTCGCGTCTGACCCGAGAGGAGACGGACGCGCAGCCACGGTCCGGGCCTCGGTGCTGCGTCACGCGCCGCGACGGCCCACGGGCTGCCTCGAGTCGATCGGACCCCGAGGCCGATATCGGTATTTGGCTCTCGCGTATTCCCGCTCGCGCTCGATCGATGCTGCATCGGACGTGACGCGGCGGCGGCGGCGGCGGCGGCGAGTCCCGAGACACGCGTCGCCCGAGCAGCGGATGTACGACTCGCGCGCGTATCGCTCGAGAAAAACCAAACCGGAGAGATCGCGATACCGGCCGAGGAGGAGAAGAGGAGCGAGGAGAAACAACGGGCCGGGTTCAAAGATTCCGCTCGCTCGTCCGGTACGGCCGAACGGTCTCTCTCGCTCTCGGATACGCGACTAGAGAATGCGACCAGTCATCGGGTTATTTAATTTTTCGAGGCACCCCCGGTGCGCGTGTTTGCTCAGCCCCGCTGTGAGCACAAATTACCTCGCGACCGAATAACTCGGCCGTCTCTCTCCTCTCGGTATTCTCTCGGGCGTGCTCCCTCCTCCTCCGCCTCCTCCTCCTTCGAGTGTATCTTCGCGCGCGTCTCGCGTATACGCGCCTCCGGGCCTCTCTCGGGCCCGATCGCTCGAACCGCGCGCGGACCCGCCGGCTCTCGTACTCTCCCGGAAGCTTCGACCGAGCGAGAACGAACGGGCCTCCGTAATCCACGAGTGAAACTCTCGCTATTTTGCCGCTTCGATCAAACTTTGTCTCAACATCGAGGATTCCGGGAGGACGGGCGGCGGGTGCAACAGCGCTGTTCGAATAACCGGTTAGACGGAGATTCCGGCAGGTCCGTGTACCTACACCCTCTCGATTGGCAACGAGGCAACGATACGAGAAACCGGCGATCGAGGAGGAGGAGGAGGAGGAGGGGGAGGCTGGTACAAGAGCAGTCGACGATCCACGAGTGATCGCGGGGAGCGCGTTCCACCGTTGGTTCGTCTCTGTACGAACGGTCATCCCCGCGCAACGCTCTATCTATATGCTAATCCGCGTCGAGACGGTACAGCCGGATTACAGTCCGGAATTAGCCGACAGAGACGGAGAGAGGGCTGGAGAGAGAGAGAGGGAACGAGGGTGGTATCGGGAGCGCGCAGACAGGAGCTCGGAAGGATTCTATTTTACGGGGCGGCGAAGCACCGGGGGAGGGGAATATCGAAGCGGCGAGTACGCGGCGCGGTATTATTCGCCTAGAATTGTCGTCGAATAGCTCGAAAATTCGATAGCACGAACCGATAATAATACGCGTAGGTTCGGAGCGGATCGTACGCGGAGAGCGGACCGAAGCGGGGCGCGCTCGCGCGCGATATCCACTCGAGCCATAAATTATTGGTAGGCATCGCGCGGAACGTCGGTACGAGCGAGGGACGATCGTCGGAACGAGCGCGCAACCGGCGAGACCGAACGTACGAATATTCCCGTCGTATCGCGGAGAGAGCGGCCGAGAGAGAAAGAGGAGAATCGGGAGGGAGGGTCTCCGTGTTCCGTGTACACTCGGGGCAAAATACGACGAGAGCCCGGCGCACTCATGAATCACCGTAAACCGCCGGCGTACCGAACGCTAATAATCGAGTCGCTCGCTAATTTCGAGTCTGGTACGCGAAGCTGCGCGGGTCCTCCTCCCTCGTCCTCTCGCGGCGATTCTTCAGCCGCGCTCTCGCGCCTCTGTACCGAGGTGTAAGGCGCGTGTACAGGTGCCGCGCGAGCTCCCGTCTCGTTTTCGCTACGGTATCCTCGGCCACCCCCCCCCCCGCGTTTTCCCTCCTCTCTGTAGATTTAAGCGCAACACCGGGCCAGTAGCCGAGTATTTATGGGAGCCGCGCGGGACTCCGGTAGGCGTCGCCGAACCGAACGCTGAATCACCCCGAGGACCGCGAGAGAGTTTTAGGCTGTCACCGACAGTACGGGGAATCGCGTCACGGGGGGGGGGGGGCGAGCTCGCGAAATCGCTCGCGTCCTCCCGAAATTGCCTCGTCCGCTCCAAATGAATGCGCGAACGCCCATTAGGGGAATAAATCAGGCCAACGTTGTTCACAGATCGCGCGCGTCATCGATCCGCCGCGATTCGTCGGTCCACCCACCAACGGCACCCCGGGCCTCTCCGACCCTCCGGTCTCCGCCTCGCGTACCGAGTACCCCGATCTTCCGGCTCTTTTCACCTTCGTCCGCGCTCCTCCGATCGGCGAACCTGACCCGCGCGTAAGAGGGAACTCCGGTCCGAGAGTCCGGGAGCAGCCGCGCGGGAATAACGCGAAATATTTCAGGATTAGCGAGTCGCGAGTCGCGAGCCCCTCCTCCCTCGTTCGTGCTTTTCCGTTCTTCTTCCCGAGCGTCGCAACGAGCCAGCGCGCGCCCCTCTCTCTCCGCGACGAGACGCGAAAATGTTCGAGCCGAGTGGCCGTTGCCCGCGGCCCGCGCTCTCCCGGGCTTCCAACAAAGCTAATTCGGAGTTTCGCTCTCGAGACGACTCGTGCCGCCGCGACGCGTTTCCCCCGTATCGTACACGCGGAACATCGTTTCTCCCCGATCCGGGTTCCTCCCTCTCGCGGGACGAGGAGCGCGCGTTTCGGACCGCCCGAGGCGCGGAGCATCCCCCGTTCCAACGTTCCCGAGCCCGAGTTCGAAAGCGAACGGGGAAAGACTCGCGCTCGCTCGCTCGCTCGCTTCTTCCTCCTCCGAGGGCCGACTCGGAAAACCGCGACGACCCTCCGCGCCGAATCGGCTCGCGCGTCCCGAATCGCGTCTCCCTTGTTTTCCAAGGGCGCGCGGCTCCTTTTTTCATACATTTTCACCGCGATCCGAAGAGGTCGTCGGGCCTCGCTCGGGCCCGAGTCCAACGCGCTCGGGCGCGATTCGAGAGCGAACGGGAGCGGACCGGAGAGAAGGGTACGCGTCGCCGAGCACCCGGCGGCCACTCCGGACGAGAGATTTTCATCGCGTACTCGCGCGTTAATTAATTCTCGGTGATCTCAATTAAAATATTAATTACCGAGGGACAATGGCGGGACGGAGAGAAGGTGAGAGAGAGAGAGAGAGAGAGAGAAAACGGCTCTCGGCGCGGTCGAGTTTACCGGGAGAGACCGGCTGCGGACTCCCGAGCTACTGGCCCGATGCCATTAACGATTAAACCACGTCCCGTAAGCTTATCGGATAACCGCGTCGTTACGTTAGCTCGTGCTGCGTGGACCGCGTACCTCGATCTCGCGGGTGCGAGTATCTCGGACGAGCGTGCACGCGCGCACGGCCCTTCCGTCCTCTCTCTCTCTCTCTCTCTCTCTCTCTGTCTTTCTCCCCCGGAGCCGGCTGGCACCCGCGAAACGTCGAATTCGCATCCTCGCGTCGCCGCCGTGTTACCGTGCGCCTCTCGGATCAATCGCGGACCGAAGAAAAAAAAAGAAGAAAAAGATTACGACCCATCTCGCGGTAGAATCGTAGAAGCTTAACGCGCTGTCCAATGATTATTTCGAACAACGCGGATCGAAGAGAGAGAGAGAGAGAGAGAGAGAGAGAGAATCGTTCTAATCGTAAATACGTTGTTCCAACGAGCAGGGAACCGAAGAAGACGATCGAGCTTCCCTGGCTTCGGTAAGTCACAAATCTCGGTGATACCAGACGCGACTCGAAACTCGGCGAACGACGATCGTTTTCTCAAATTTTCGAAGCAACTGGACGGAAAGTCGCGGGAGTGGTTGGTTCGTGCCGCCCAAGGAGATTACCAGGCCCTGGCGAAACTCGCGACCGAGGAACCACGACTCACCAGACTCAAGGTAAGTCTCGAATCAGTTTTATCGTTCGGTACGAGGGAGTTTGCGATTCGAAGCGATCGATCGATCCGTACCGATCTCGCTAGCGGATCGGCGTCGTTCCGCTCCTCCCCTGGGACGAATCGTCCCTTTCCGGAAAACTCAACCTCCGCCGGGAACCCCCGCTCGGCTCGATCCCGCGCTTTCTCCCTCCGCCGTTTCCTTTTTTTTTTTTTTTTTTTTTTTTTTTTTTTTTTTTTTTTTTTTTTTTTTTCTTTTGGCGTTCTCCGGACCGGGTATATGGTTCTTTCATGTT
>JAPYZI010008122.1:0-10936 GCA_030523105.1 Ophioninae sp. A BG-2022a
CATGGTGCGATGTATCGAGGACCAAAAATAGCATTTTTCAGCAACCCAAACAAACCCAAACGAAATACAGATATTTTGTAATTTTTTAAAATTCATTTGATTTTTTTTATTCCCATTTTTAAACAAATACAAAAAACTCAAACAAACCCAAACATGATGCGACGTATCCAGAACAAAAAATGGCAATTTTTCAGTAAGCCAAACAAACCCAAACGAAATAAAGATTTTTCACTTTTTTCAAATTCTATTGGTATTTTTTTTTTCTTTTCATTTCCATTCGTTAATTTTCAAAAAAATCGAAACAAACCCAAACGAAATACAGAATTTTTTCCCCATTTTATAAAATTCGTTTGTTATTTTCTTTTTTCGTTTTGATTTTGTAATTCTAAACAAACACAAACCTTAACCTTAACCCTCCAAGCACAACTTTAACCTTTTAACCTTTTTAAAAACAATATTAAAAAAAAAAAAAAACAAAAACAAAAAACCACCTATATCCAGTTTAACAATTCACCATCTCCCCAAAATCTATTTATTAAACCTTCAATTCCCGATTTATCATCACCACCAAACTCGTCTCGAAATCAATCAAAAATTCGGGATTACCCTTTCGCCTTACACGTTCTTTGTTTCCGGTGCTCTGCTCCTTTTTTTCACCGTCCATTTTTCCACTTCGTGATAAGTGTTCTTACCACCAGTGATGAAGAGAGTTCCGTTTTTCTCGAGTTCTCGCGGCTCCGCGTGGTCCACGAGCCTCAAGATGGGCAAAAGCGCTGATGTTGCTGATGGCAGAGTTCGAGGGGCGAGGGGGGGGGGGGGGGGGGGGGGGGGGGGGGGGGAAAAAGAAAGAAGGGGGGGGGGGGGGTCCTCAGTATCCCGACGAAAAGTGCCGAGTGAGAACGAGGCAAACTCTGCCGTTCTGAATAGGCACGAAGAGTCGATTGGTGGAGGGATGGAGGGAGGGGGGGGGGGTGCATTACGTCCGTATTACGCGTAATGATAGGCCAGGGCGCCTCTATTAACGCGTAGCACCCGCGTTTTGCTCCGATCTCCATCACTCGAATAGCCACCTAATTACAGGACAATGGCGTCGGGCGGGGAAGGGGGGCTGGTGAGTTGCGAGGTCGGGGGGGGGGAGGCTCGGGAGGAAAGCGAAGACAGGGTGTATTCGTGCCCCTGCGTACTCACGCTTGGGATACGAAATCTCGAGACTCGAGTTGCATGATGATGGCACACGAAGAATGAAAAAAAAAGATTTTTTGTTATTATTATTTATGACGAAGACATTGAGAAGTGAAAATGAACGAATATCAATGTATATATATCGACATATTTGAGAGTAAAAATTATTAAATAAAAAAGAATGGACGAATGGAAATGATAATGTAAAAAATAAGGAATGAAATTGAATAAATAAAAAAATTGAGGTATAATAATAAATAGATAAAATAAATGAGGAGAAAAAATGAAGGAATAAAAAAATTAATGAGTAAAAGTAAAAAAATAACGAATAAAAATAAATATTCAAAATAATAAGGAATAAAATTGAATGAATGAAAAAGGTGAAGGATAAAAATTAAATAAATAAAAAAAATATTGAATGAAAATGAATGAAGACAAAAATGAAAAATTAACGAGTAAAAATCAATGAATAAAATAAAAAAGGAGAAAAGTTGGATGAATAAAAAAATAAATGAGTAAAATAAAATAAATACAAAAATAAATGAGTAAAAATCAATAAATAAAAAGAATAACAAACAAAAAAATAAAAAACAAACAAATAAAAAACAAAAAAACAAAAATTAACGATCAAAGAGCAATGGCAATTGAAAAATAAAAAAAAGTGACGAAGATCAAGGTTCTCCCAGCGTTAGCTCAATATCCATTTGAGCGTCGATGGATCAGAGGGTCGAGGGTTCTTTACGACTCGCGATTAACCCCGCAGTGTCTCGGGACAGCGATTATTATTATTGTTTTCCGTCCATAAAGGGCGATTCATGGGATGGGAAATGAAATCGCCTGGGCTAGGAACAGGCGCCTATTGGCTCATCCGCTTCTATCTATTCATAAGCCTCCTCTTCAAGACTCTCATGAATTCAAGTCCGTTTTGTCGGTCATTAGCACCTAAGACGTGAAAGCGATCGTTTCGTTGGCGTTTTCCATTGTTTCCTATGCTAAACTCCGATACCAGACGAGGAATGAACCAATCGAAGAAAACGTATCAGCGAGCATCAACGTTGCCTCTTAATCAATGGCATTAAGACGCTGCACGGATACTCGGTCGGTAAAACGAACGTGTATGGTCGTCTGCGTTTGAAGAACCAATGCACCCAACGTATAATCGAATGAATAATAATACCGGTTGACTTCATCATCACCAACCTCCGGCAGTTACTCCTTCCTCCCTGGTACCATTATGGACACGTACACATCCATCTGGAACAATAGACGTCTTCCGTAAAACGCCCACATCCTTTTCGTCATACTCACACCTAGTGCAGTCACTTTCACGTAACCTCGTACCTCCAGGAATAGTCATCTTTTCAAATATCCGAATCAAATTTCGTATGGTATATTTTTTATTCCTTTGGGGAGAATTTTTGATAAATTTCTGGAGAATTGCTGGAGAATTTTTGGAGAATTTCGTAATCTTGTACCTCCACCAGTCATCTTTTCAACTATGCGAGTCAAATTTCGTATGGTATATTTTTTATTCCTTTGGGAAGAATTTTTGACAATTTTCTGGAGAATTGCTGGAGAATTTTTGGAGAATTTTTGAAGATTTACATGGAATTTTAATAAATAAAAAAGTAAATGTAATGGCTATAAAAGAAACAACCATTTACTAAAATTTGAAACCGTCACAAACATTTATATTTAATGATTTCGTTTTATTAATTTTTTTAAATATTTAATGATAATTTTTCAATTAATGAATCATTAATAATGAATAATTGTATTATTCGATTATTATTCGAATATAATCGATGCACTTGACTAATAAATTAATCAAATAAAATATTCCAAACGTTATTTATCAAAGTTTGAATCACAAGCATACATTTTTTATTTAATAATTCAATATTGCGTACAATATTATGAAGAAAAAAAGAATGATTAATTCGTGAACTATACACATACGATCCTAATAGATCGACGAGTCCAAACAAACCTAAACAAAACGCGATTCAATCCAAACAAAATGCAATTAAACCCAAACAAGCCCAAACAAACCGCGATTCAATCCAAACAAAATGCAATTAAACCCAAACAAACCCAAACAAACCTCGATTCAATCCAAACAAAATGCAATTAAACCCAAACAAACCCAAACAAGCCCAAACAAACCGCGATTCAATCCAAACAAAATGCAATTAAACCCAAACAAACCCAAACAAGCCCAAACAAACCGCGATTAAATGCAAACAAAATGCAATTAAATCCAAACAAATCCAAACAAGCCCAAACAAAACGCGATTAAATCTAAGCAAAAAGCAATTAAACTCAAACAAATCAAACCCAAACAAATCAAAACAAGCCCAAACTAAACGTAATAAAATCCAAACAAAATGCAATTAAATCCAAACAAACCCAAACAAAACGCGATCAAATCCAACCAAAATGCAATTAAACCCGAACAAACCAAAAAAAAACGTCTGTTTGGATTTGCTTGGATAAATACACACACAAAATCCTAATACACCAACAAATCAAAGAGGAATGTCAGAAATAGTTGGATGGGGTGTCAACACACGTGGCAAATAAGCGTGATCGGATGACTAATGATCGACCAGTAATAACGGATTATCGAGATTAGTTTTCACCGATGTATAGAACATTGACCGGAGTAACTTTTGTTCTTGGTCGCACGTACCGTTTCGCGTATTTGCCACGAGAGATATTCATGCCAGGATTGAATTAGCCAAATGGATATATCGGTTTGTCCTCGTCTGGCGCAATACACATTCAGCCCCCACACGTGAATAAATCGATGATGTTACATTATTGCTTTCATCGGGAGAGTACGCATGCGCATGCGCGATAAATCTCTAGTCACGAGAGATCATCGAACATACCAAAAAAAAAAAAAAAATTACGAAAACGAGAATATCGAGCTACCTCTCGCGCATAGAAAGAGCCATCTCTCGTCTGGAGCCAGTCATACAACGGACGGTTAATTAATCAATCACGTGAGTACGATATCGACGTCGGGTCTCGCGTCGAGGCGCCTCGTCAACCCCTCCAACTACTATCCATTTTCAAACGACCGTACGATCGAACTAATATTTTATTATTATTATTTATTAATATTATTATTATTTATTATTATTATCATTATTATTATTATTTATTATTATTATTATTATTATTTGTTATTATCATTATTGTTATTATTTCTTCTTATTATTATTTTTGATTTTTATTATTATTATCCGTACAATCAGAAACTATTTTTTATAATTTTTTGTTTGTAATATACGTATTACAATAAAAAATCCGAGCGATTAAAAAGTACACTATAATAGTACATTTTGTAAAATGAATTTAATTCTTTACGTAAAATAAAACAATAAAAAAATAGAAATATGTGTGAAAGCTCGAGCTTAACATCGAAATTTCTCGACGAAAACAAAAAAATATGAAAAATCAACATAGTTTCCTAATTCCAAGAGCGTACCCCTTAAATAGAGGGAAAAATGATATAAATCGTTTCAACTTGTAAACTTTCGGCATTAAATGTTCTTGTACTTGTATGTACTTGAAAAAAAAATGTATATGTGTATATATATATTGAGGATGATGAATTCATATAAATATAAATGTTAATATATATGCGATGCCAATTGAGCATGCCGATGATAAATATTCGCGTAACGAATTTATGCGCCGAAGAAAATCAACGAGCCGACTGACCGGCTTGTAGCCTCGATACAGACATCGTACTTTTACCCCTCCGCCTCTCTCGCCTTATCCTTATTATCACGATCCACACCGTTGCTTCAGAATATCCTCGTGATATTTTTTTTTTTGAATTATCCTGTAGCCCTCTTTTTTCATGTCAGTGTTTCTTTTTCGTTTCTCGATTTGGTTGTTGTTGTTTTTTTTGTTCCAGGGTGCACACTGGAAGTGGACGAGTGGCTGGAACGATCGTCGGTTCATTAATGCGCGTGTGTGCGTGTATGGGTTTGCATATCGTTCCCGAGAGACCCACGTGTAACGAAACGGTTAATTAATCAATGTTTATTAATCAATGGCTACCGCGGAATTGCCGCTATACACGAGCCCCCGTTTTATTTGTAAAAAAAGATTCGTTTTTTTTTCTTTCGATCTCTATTTACTTGAGAATATCCCCCTTAAATATTTTTTTTAAGGGGTTTTATACTCTTGGTGCGGTAGGAATTGCCACCATACACGACCTATCGTTCTGTAAAAAAAGATTCGTCTTTTTTCTTTCGATCTCTATTTACTTGAGAAGATCCCCCTTAAATATTTTTTTTTAAGGTTTTTTATATTTGGGAAAAAATAATTGTAAATAACTGAAAATAATTTTTCATAAATAAGGAGTTAGGTGATCATTGAAAAATAGTTGTTTACGAAGAAATAACAATTTTGTGGTAGAAGAACCCCTTAATTATTGTTTATTAATCAAGCCTTATTTGTAAAAAAGATTCGTCTTTTTTCTTTCGATCTCTATTTACTTGAGGAGATCCCCCTTAAATATTTTTTTTAAGGTTTTTTATATTTGGGAAAAAATAATTGTAAATAACTGAAAATAATTTTTCCTAAATAAGGAGTTAGGTGATCATTGAAAAATAGTTGTTTACGAAGAAATAACAATTTTGTGGTAGAAGAACCCCTTAATTATTGTTTATTAATCAAGCCTACCACGGAATTGCCACCATACACGACTTCTCGTTCTGTAAAAAACGATTCGTCTTTTTTCTTTCGATCTTGATTTTCTTAAGGTGGAACCCCCTTAAATATGATATTTTATGTTTGAGAAAAATAACTATAAATAACTGAAAATAATTTTTCATAAATAACAAGTTCAATAACAATTGAAGAATAGTTATTTACAAAAAAAAAACAATTTTTTTAATTTTTATCCTCCCTTAAATATATTTTTTCGTCATTTTTTGACCTTTGAGAAAAAAAACAATAACTCAAAATAGCTTTTCATAAATAACTAGTTAGTCAACAATCAGAAAATAATAATAAAAAAAATTCTAATAAAAAATAACTATTTTTTTAATAAACATAAAATAAACATTTCCGTGGAATTTTTTAAGTTGGAAATTCAATTTCAGTAACAATATCATTTCCCACGCAACAAACTTGATCGACCAACTCAAAAAATCAAATTTCCGAATTCACCATAAAACGAAAACGCAAACGACCAATTAAATTACAAAAAAAAAAAAAAATGATTTATCATTGACCCACGATTTTTGATAAATCTTCGATCAGTCAGAAAAATAATTCGAACAATCGTGATTAGTCCTCGGTCGTTGACAGACACGTCAATCGATAGAGCGGTAAATCGGTTGAGTAATGAGTGTGACGAGGGGAGTTTAATGACCGAGGATATAAGGAGTGATTGAACCTTCGGAAGTGGATTGTCCACGAGTGCGAAAGCGTTTCTATCACGAGTCCAAACAGAAAAAAAAAAAAAGAAAAAAAGGTGTAATTAGAATCGGTTTTAGGCGAAAAGAGTGAAGGAGTGATGTGTAGAGAGGAAGGTTGAGAGAAAGAGAGATAAAAAATCATGATTTCCGCGTGATCGGTTGAAGAATGCCATTGGGGGATGAAGGACGTGCCTGCTCGGACACCTTGAGCGTTGTCGTTTCGCCGACGACTGCAAACGTGTGCGATTCCCTTTGATATCAGGAGTAAGATCGCCGAAGCATTTTTTTCCTCGATGCGAGCATGCGCGCATGCGCGATTCGCTTCTCTCGATACTGCGCATGCGCGAATGCGCGCTTAGGAAAATTGTCGCGCGGCGCGCGCAACCCGCTTGGAAAAAAAGTATGCTCGTGAGAAAAAGTAAAAAAAGACATCTGCCACGAACGGTTGGCACAGCTTTGTACTCTCGACGAATCGAGAAAAAAATGAAAAAAAAAAACAAAACAAAAATGGCGGAAAAGGGATGCTGAACGAGTCCGGAATGGAAGTTGATAGGAGTGGGGGATCGCAACGACTCGGATCATCGTAAAAGGACCGGGCACGTTCGCCCGGACATTTTCTGGTCAGGTAGAGAAAACGACGAACGGTATCGGTCTCGCGCTAACTTATCCTCAGTCCTGTCCTATTCCAACAGACATAGACGTACGATTCACCTGCCGAGACTTCCTAAGGCAAAAATTGCTTCGCCAGCAAGAAAAGATCGACGATTATTTCCATCGCTGCTTACGGAATAAGAAAGGGAAAAAAAACAGCGGTCGGGGGGGGGGGGGAGAAACAGGAAAGGGATGAGCAGGAGGGAGCAGGAAAGAAACACTGGCACGTGCGCACTTCGACCGAAAGAGATAATACATATATCGATAAATGCATACAGGGTGGAACGGAAATAACGCTCAAGGGTGAAATTTATTCATACCTTGTTTCGAGAACATATATATCAACTAAAAATCTCAGGACAATAATTGAGAAATTTTATCAAATTTGTAGTCAGTACTTAATATTCATGTTTTAATCAAGCTTTTGTACTTTCATCCATTTTTGCTAGTTGGAGTCATATTTTTTGGTGATTTTTTAACGTTATATAATTATGTAATGTGATATAATTTTGGTTATTTAATGTAATTTACATTTTATTATTTTACCATTATTTTTACTACGTGATATATTTATTATTATTATTTATTAATGCATGATATATTTATTATTATTATTTATTGATTAGATAATTATGTACGTGATATATTAATTTTTAAAACACGTTATAAACAAATGTTTCGCGATCGTCCATAGTAATAGAAAAAAAATCGAAAACGATTGCAAAATTCACTTTCGTAATTTCATTATCAAACAAACAAAAATCAAAAAGTGTCTGACTACAGTTTTTATTTTATTTATTAAAAAATGTATTGAAATAAATATCCACAAATGTCCATTATAAAGAAACTAATAGAATAATATCAAAACTGATATTAATTTTTATTTTAAAAATCATTTTTATGATTTGTAGTATATATTTATACCTTGCTTGTCATAATATTATTAAAAAAAAAACATCAAAAAATTCTGACGAACGTCTATGATAATTGAAAGAAAATCAAAATGAATGACAGGATTTTTTATTTCATCACAAAAAAAAAATTGATTACGAAGAAGAAATTATGCAATAATATTGATATCCGTTTCGACATTTTTTTTTTATTATGCACGTTTGCAGACATTTTTCAAAATCATAAATAAATATTAATAGCATTTTCAAAAAAGTTTGAAAAATTAAAAAAATATTAAAAATTGACACTTTCATATAGTGATTATTTAAAAACCCCCTTAATATGGGGCTTCTGAATTTTATTTTTAGTCGTCACTTCTGCGAGCACCCTGTGTACGTGTTACTTCATGCCCGCACGTGTACACAATGGAAGAGTGGAATGACAGCGACGATGAACTCGGAATAATCGGGAGGTTGAAAGGATTTTCTTGCCCTTTACGTTTATACGCTAGTCGGTGCAACGTGACTGGATCCCCGTAGGCAAGGAATTCGTGGTTATAGACAGGCTCAGAAGATAAAGATAAATTAATAAATAAATTAATAAATTCATTTTTCACCAGCATTTGTTGTCACATTCCAAGAACAGTGTTTTAAGTGTCTATATATTATATTATTTCAATGATATTTTAATATTCAATAATATTTTTATTCATTTGAATAAACAATTTCCGAAAAATTATTATTATACGCAATTACTGTAATATTTTTCATTAAAAATCCATTTTAAAGGGGAAATATAAATCAAATAATTATTATAAGTAATTAATTAATTTTATTTATAGAAAGATAATAAAAATGATGAATTTTTGTCAATTATTATTTCGTAATTGATATAAGAATTTATTTATTCAATTGATTAGTCTATATAAAACTTTTACAATTCATTGAGACGCAATGATTGGCCAAATAATGCATTTTCATTATTTTTAAAAATAATTTAACAAATAATGTAAAAATATAAAAATAAAAAATAGATAAAAATCGTATAATCAATTTATATATATATATATATATAAATCATTATCCAAGTTTTATCCACTAATTTTTTATTTTCTCATACAATTACCTATTTTATCCGCTATAAATCAACTAATTCCAACTATACAATGGCAAAACCTCATTTATTTATAATTTACAAAATTATTTATTATTCCTACAACTATTTTCCTTCCTCCTTAATCTAGTCTTTTAACAACGAATCCTAAAAGCCTTCCAGTAAATTCCATACTTCAATCCAACGCACAAAAAAAAAAAACAAAAAAAAACCTAAAACCCAAAAAAAAAAACGACAAATTATAGTTCAACTCCAAAAAAACTACGGTTTACCCATCCTCGTATGATCGACACCATTATTTCCATTCTTCCATATCAACACCGTTATCCTCTTTCACCACAATTTTTTTTCCCTCCATAAACATTCCCCTCCCCCTCTCCCTTCCCTTCGTCCACCTCCCACTCCTCAATAATTTCCACGACACGAAAAAAAAAGAAAAAAAAAAAATTATCGGACTCTTCAAGGCCCACGAGCAGGAGTCTTCGATAAATATTTAATATCCCTTCATTCCTGCGATCTTCTCCAGCGACATGGATTTTTCCAATGATCTCGTTGCTTTTTCTTGCACCTTCTCACCTTCCCCCCTCCCCACCTCTCGCCCCTCGTCATCTTCGTCGTCAATGAACCATCCTCCTGAATTATTATTTACCATTGAACAAAGATAAGATTTTTCGTGACCGGAAGTGAGACGTCTCTTGTCGACCAACCTCCCTCCCCCCCCCCCCTCTTTTGCCTCCGAACTCATACACATTAACGCATTCCTTGAGGGAACCAACGGAACTACATGGAGGCCAATACCGATGTGCGATACCGATGAACAATGAAAAAAAAATAATTCGTATATTATTTATATACGAGAGGAAACAGAGTCAGAGGAGAGGTGGAGCAAGGAGCAGGGGGAGGGGGAAGAGAATGTCGGATATGATCCATAATGGATCGAGTGCATCGTCGACGTTCCATAGTCAGGGTGGAGGATCTCTTCTCTCGTACATTCGATCACCTCGTGTGTCGACGAGTCTGTCACGCGCTTCTCGAACTATACAGAGTGACCGGAAATTCGACCTATTCCTTCAAAGGGGGATTATAGTAGAGGAAATTTGCAACCAAAAATGTCCTATTAACTGGGGGTCGAAAATTGATGGTTATTGAGATATCGATGTTTTTATGTTTTCTGAAAAATTTCCTGACTTTCTGAATAAAATAAAAAATTGTGAAAAAAATACGATATTATCAACAACGATTTGATAGTTTTCTGAGAAACCAAGAGTTAGCGATTATTTAGAAACAAATTTTGCATCCAAATTTTACATAATGTGAAAATTAAAAAGCCTTGAGTATTTAATTTAACTGAATTTCTTTTATCTTTCTCCTGAATCTCTTTTTATTTCTTAAAAAAAATGGATGGAACTGTGCGTACATCGCTAACTCTTGGTCGCTCAGAAAAGTATCAAATCGTTGTTTATAATAGCGTATTTTTTTTCATAATCTTTTATTTTAGGCAGAAAGTCAGGAAATTCTTCAGAAAACATAAAAACATCAATGTCTCAATAACCATCAATTTTCGACCCCCAGTTGATGGGACATTTTTTGTTGCAAATGACCTCTACTATAACCCCTTTGAAGGAATAGGTCGAATTTTCGGTCACCCTGTATAT